>JAODAL010056234.1:0-23425 GCA_025379985.1 Phyllomedusa bahiana | reverse complement strand
TTTTGCCAGCTCATTTCTTTGCGCAATTAGATTCAAGGATAATAAAGCGATTTTATGCTGTTGTAGTCAGTTAAAAGAAACATGTTTTACAATGCCAAAGAAGAAATTTTGCTGTACATAATTTCATATCCGAAGGTTAATTAAGCTTTTTTCTGACTGTTTGTAGACATAAAATACACGTCGTTTTAAACGCCACATACTGTATAATTTTTTGCAGCACATTTCTATGGCGCAGTTTATATCCAAGGTACCAAAGCGTGGTAAGTAGGGGTTCTTTGGAGTCAAATACAGCGTGTGTGTATTTATCATATACAGATATCTTCATTAAACATAGTTCCTGTAAATTTTTGAACAAACAATATGTCAGACAGAGAGTGCAGGCTCATCACATGCGAGTGGCATGTGGCACAAACATTCCTGAGCAGGCACAGTCGCAGTACAGTGGAACGTTCAGCAGGGTTCACTCGGTGAGCACAGCTGCCGGTATCATCTAGCGGCCATGGTTGACCATCAACCCAAGGGTTCTTGATTGGTTGACTAGGTCATCACTTCCTCCCAGATGACATCTGGACAACCTCAGCTAAGAGTCGTTGGGACGTCAGGCACAACCCTTAGTTGGCATGGCGCGGGAGCGGGTCAGCGGGCCCACACCGTCCTCAACCTGCCGCTGTCCCATCCGGTCCTCAGCCAGAGATCTAAGTTTGGATTGGGGTGGTGTGTCGGTGGTGGGGGGGCCGCGGGGGGGGGGGGGGGGGGGGGGGGGGGGGGGTGGCGGGGGGGGGCATCGCCAGCTATACAGTGAGTATGAACAATTTCAGGAGGACAGTCACAGCTACTTTGCGAGCGAAGAAATGGGCCAAATATCCCCTGCTTCTTGCAGTAGGCGCAAAGTATAGATGTGGAGAGTGGGCATGGGAGGGTCATGTTGGAGGGGTCAGCCTCTGCATACCAAGTCCGTTCAGGAGGCAGCAGTGTAAGATCAAACATAATCGATGTTGATGTATAGCCGACCCACACTTGGGAGCCGGGTGAAGCAAGGCTTCATCATCGTCAGGGAGAAGAAATGGCTTCGGCTTTCGCGACAGGCACTGAGCTCCAGCAAGTGGGTTGTGTGGCCTGTGAGTAGGCAGGTAGCAGAGAAAAAACAGTGAGAGGTCGGGGAGCCAGCGTCCCACGAGTAGGAAAACCCGCTTCGCCAATGTCCAAGAAAGTAAGCGGCACAGCGGGGCTTCAGCGAGGCCAGCGGCAATAGTAGTCCCACTCCAGTGCTGAGCGTTGGCGGTAAAAATCGGATCTACCTCAGCGGTGTGGCAGTTCTTTGCTAAACACCGGAGGACGCCGAGATATGGGTATATTGTCGAATCTGTGGGCAGAAAGTGAAGCGCTTGGCATGGAGCTAATCGTTGGCACCACAGCCCCTGCGTCAACACATGCAGCGACACCATACCGGTGCCTGGGAGAAACGTGAGCTGCAGATGTGGTTGTCCAACCTGAGCCGCAGCAAACAACACAGCAGCAGCGCCCACTGGCACACAATGCCATTGCAGATCAGTCAATGTTCCACACCCACCACTGCAGAAGGGAGCTGTTTTCTCTTTGCCACCATCTGATGTGTCCAGAGCCTCCTGCTTCCTCGCACTCAATGCGCACAGCAGTTGTTCAACAGGTCGATTGCAAAGAGACAACAGTATGGTGCGTCCAACCACCTAAGGTGCAGAAGCTGACTGTGCTCCTGTCTAAATTGTTGGTACTGCAGTCCCTCCCTTTCCAAATGGAGGACTCTCACCGTTCAGAGTATTATGGCCTGTGCCAAGCCAAGGTGAGAGTTCCAAGCCGTAATTTTTTTCCCAACAAGCAGTACCAACACTTCCACAAATATGTAAGAACAGAAGGTGGGCCAGTCCTTGAGCTTATCGGTTTTGTTCCAAGGTGCAGGCAGCGGACTGTGGAGCTGTAAACTACGGTCAGGGCCAGTACATTTCCCTTTACGGCCCACTGGGTTGAATGTGCTTCCTGCCCAGGCACACCAACAACTTGGACAGGAGATGCCGCTTTCTCCTCCACGTTGTCAAACTGCTGCTCCGCGCCAAGTCCGCCCTCCTCCTCCACCACACCTAAAGCCTCCACAAGTGCTGCTCCATCATACCACATGTGTAGGGCACAGCGGTGCCCACCAGTTCTCACCTGGCTTGCCCGGCGAACGAAGTCACAAGGGAGAACTGCTCCGCGTCTGCAGCAAGAAATCGATGTGTGGCTTTTTTCCGCGCCAAATGAAATCGGAACCATGGTGACGGGCAATGGGAGGACATGGTGTCCGCACTGCACAGGAGGATGGTCATGGCCGATGGCGCAGTGTTCAATCTGGTTGTGAAAGGTTCCTGAAGTCTTCCACGATCTTCAGGAAATTCTGAAAAATGGCCCGGAAACTGTGCATGCACTTTCATTCCTACAAAGCCAGGCACACCCTCCTCGAGTTGCAGCGGCAGAACGGCCTCCCCAAACACACGCTGAAAATGCGATGTTTCCCCATGGAATTCCAGCCTGCACATGTTTAGACCGACTGTATGAACAGAGAAAGGCCATTAACGATTTTTTGATGATCCAGGCGACAGGAGTATCCCCTTGTAACTTTGATGTAGCCCGTGGCAGCTCATTGCGTTACACCTGCCGTTTGCTGAGGCCATTTGAGGAGGCAAGTTATTTGTCAGTCGCCAGGACTACGGATGAATAACTCAAACCACTGCTTCATGTTCTGGAACAGATGGGTGAAAAATCTGTCTGGGCAGGGGACTGGAGACGTGGCGACACATCTGCCCACTGATTTCCGGTGGGGATGAATGGAGGAGGAGGAATTGGAGCACAAGCATTGGGCTGGTGTAAATGAGTGTTTTTTTCTTACCCCGGTGACAGAGAGGGGAGCAGGAGCACTGGAGGGGTAGATGGAGATGAGGAAGCGAGGCAGATGACCCCCAAGCAAACCGTGGCAGTATACATGGAGATGGAGGCAGGGGGTCCTCGAGTCACTTGGCAGATGGCCCGCAGCATGCTGATTGCCTGGCTAGTGACGCCAAAAAGTCCACCATTTGGCAAGGGATGACTTTTGGCTCTCCACCCTTTGGACCCTCGCTACCTGGTCCAAAATGGGAGCCTTTTTTCCCCGCTGCTGAGAGGGAGGACAAACTCAAATAATATGAGAAACCTCCGTAGTCATTGGCCCCTTTCCTATGTGCAGCATGGGCCCTCCTCTGACCAGGGGGTTCCTCAGGCTCACGTACCCCTGCCATGGTGCTGTGGGAAGGTGGGGGGTAGGAGCATACCAGCTCCATCAGCAGCAACCTAAATCTGGAGTCGCCTGATGAGCAGCTTCCTTCACCCGCCCAGTGAGGAGGGCACTCACGCAGCGAGCAGCAGGACCTGGAGCAGACCCTGAACCAACAGGTGGTGGCCTCTTGGACAGCACTCTGCCACCCAGTTAGAAGATCCGTTGACTACTGGGAGCCAAACTGGATGTGTGGCCGCAAAAATTGCCCAGTTTGCAGTGGAGAAGCTGTCCTGCCCGCGGCCAGTTAGTGTGGCATCAGAGCGGGGGTTCAGTGTGGCGGGGGCCATCGTTACCCCATTCAGAACCCGCTTGTCAACCCGGGAAAATTGGAAGGGCTGACCTTTGTCAAATGAATCAGGCATGGATCGGCCAGGATTTCCACACACCAATGCCTTAGGCTTCAGATCACATCAGCCATTACGCCTCACCAACACTTTGAGAAAGGAGTCTGGATTCAAACTACCTGCCTCAGCCACTATTCTGATGCCGCCACCGCCTGATGCCACACATCTGCTGCCGTTTGCTTCCATCTGCCACCACCATCTTTACCAGGGACTGTATTGCCACCACCTCCACACTCTGTCATTGTGCCACTCTTTGACCCCATGCTGCTGCTGTTTGCTGCGTGTCACCACACTCTGTCATTGTGGCACTCTCTGACCTCATGCTGCTGCTGCTGTTGCTGCTGCCGTCACCTCCACACCTGTCATTTGTGCCACTCTATGACCTCATGCTGCTGCTGTTCCGTCACCTCCACACTGTGTCATTGTGCCACTCTGTGGCCTACTCCTGTTTGTGCCACCTCCAGAATATGTCATTGTGCCACTCTCTGCCCTCATGCTGCTGCTGCTGCCGTACCTTCCACACTCTGTCATTGTGCCACTCTTGGCCTACTCCTGTTTTGCCACTCCAGAATTTGTCATTGTGCACCTCTGACCTCATGCTGCTGCGTTGCTGCGTACTCCAACTCTGTCATTGTGCCACCTTGACCTCATGCTGGCTGCCGTCCTCCACCTTGTCATTGTGCCACTCTGGGCTACTCCTGTTGGTCCACTCCACACTTTGTCATTGTGCCATCTTGACCTCATGCTGTGCTTTTTGTTTTGGGTCACCTCCCCCCTCTGTCATTGTGATCTGTGGCCACCCCGTTGGGGCCCCCTCCAGAATTGCCCTTGTGCCATCTTGCCCATGTGTTGCTGCTGTTGATGACGTCATCTCCACACTGTGTCATTGTGCCACTTTGTGGGCCTCTGATGTGCTGCCACCTCCAGAAATTTTTCATTGTGCCACTCTGTGCCTACTCATGCTGCTGCCAAGTGACGCTGTCTCACTGGAACACCCTGTGGTTTCCGAATGCTGTTTCCACCCTCACTACTCTTTGACGTTGCCACTATGTTTAGTTTTCCCCTTCTTTTCACCTGTCAAAAGGAATGGGAAGGATCAGGATTGTCTTGCCAAAAGCAGGAGTGGATATAGAACACAGAAGACATGCAAAATATCCCATTTAGTGGTCATCTCTGTTTTTGATGAACTCCTGTTTGTTTTTGGCCTAGCAATACTGATGGATTATTGATCGATGAAAGCGGACACTGAAGTATTAAAGGAAGGGCATAATGATCAGATGACATCAACGCAAAATAACGCCGACATCCTCCCACTCCATTCGAGTGGGGGGTCCTCTACATGTATCATTCGTTTTCACAGAACCGGTTCTGTCCATGGTTGGGGGTTCTGTGGAGCGGGTATAATAAATCTGGCCACATAGAGTGCCCCCCTTCTTGTGACGTACCCCATTACTAGTGCTGATACTGTGCCAGCTTCCCAGTAACCTACTACTGTGGTTTCTTTGACACTATCGTATGAAATCTTAGCCCTCAGCTTGTTTTTTTTCGCAGCTGGCGCTGCATGACTTTAACTGGCTGCATTTCCTTCTTGCATTTTTTTTCGTCAGTTTGCCACCCATAAGTGGCCCAGGGAATTTTAGAGTGAAGCAATTCTAAAGCGGCCGCAGTCATGTGCATGCATAGAACGATACTTAAACACAGCATGTATGAAGACCAAACCAAGCTCCCCAGCATATTTGAGCATGGCACAATGTTCTACAGCACACCTACAGACATCTCTGCAGCCAGGAAATAGCTGTTAATTATAAAAAACAACGATTCCATCGCAAACGTTTATTTCGGTTCGAAACGAACTTTGTCTTAAAATATCCGGCGAACTCGCAAAACCTGAATGTTTTGAGAAATTCCCCCATCTCTATCATAGGTCATTGGACAGGAAATTGGGACACTGTCCCTTTCAATCCAGACCAGCGAACGCGTGCACTACTTAGGTGGCGTGTGCAGACCCAGACAGGAACAGGATGCAGAAGCAGGAGCAAGGACAGGTGAGCACACAGACACAACGGACACAGCAACAGCTACAGAAACTGGGGACACAAACAGGGACACAACAGGGATACGACCATATCTGCGGCTTAGAACGGGGACTGCAGTTTGGACCGTGACATGTGTTTTTATGTCATTATAGTCTGACAGCCATAACTTCTTTATTGTTCCATTTCCAGAGCTGTTTAAGGGCCCCATTTTGAGGTTCATATGACACTTTGACACTTTATTGTTATATTTTACAGCAGTCACCGTGCGTTATGAATGACATGTCAAGTTTATATTTTTTTTTATGTTATACTGCTTTTACACAATAAAAACACTTTTATATAAATGAAAACCCGTCTTTGAATCACCATAATTTGAGAACCATGACTGTTTAATTTTTCAATAAACAGAGCTGTGTAGAGGTCTTTTGCAGGATGTACTGACATTTTTATTGGTACCGCTTGGTACCACTTTGTCCAATAATTCTGTCATTGTTTTTTTTTTTATTTCTTTTCTTTTCTTTTATGGCATTCTTTGTGCTGGTTAATTGACATAACAGATTCATAGGCCAGGTCGTTATGCACGCAAGATACCAAATATGTGTACTTAAAGGGGTTGTCTCACTACAAGGATTGATTTTTATATTAAAGATCTTGCAAAAACAATGTCACATGTGCAATATACTTGTATGGTCCATGTAACATGTCCTACCTATTCCAAGTATCCACGTCTTGTATGAGGCTTCATCAGCTCCTAGGTCGCTATAAGCAACAGACCTGTTGTGATCAATCCTGAAAGGAAGCCAGCACTGTTGAGCTATAGCTAGCAGAATCCTGGCTTACTACTGCAGGCCTAGTGAAGCCAGTAAACACACCCCTGAATTCAAAAGTAGAAACCAAGAAAACAGGACTGAAGTAAGATGAATCATTGCAGTGAGACAACCCCTTTAAGTATTTATTTTGGGGTGATTGGTATTTGTAATGGGAAAAGGGAGGTATGTGGGTTTTTATTTTCTTTGTGTGTTTATGGTTCACTTTTTTAATTTTCGCATTGTTTATACTTGGGAGGATTTGACTAAGGGATCTTGTAGATTTCTGTAACAATGCATAGCAGTACCAGCCTGGTGACATTGCAGACAGCCTGGAAGCCTTTGTTATGCTTGTGGGTTGTCATGTAAGCCATTGGCACTTCGCAATTATACTGTCATGATTGACCACAGCACCTAAAGAATTAATTGGCTGCAAGCGGAGGAAGCTCTGCTCATTGTCAAAAGTGCAAAGAGTCAGCTGTAATGTATAGCTGACTGTGTGCTGTAATGTATAGCTGACTGTGTGCACTGATCGAGCAGGCTTTGTTTGTGAGTTTGTATGATCTCCTGGACGTGCGGGTTTGTCCAATTGTGGAAAGTGATCCGCAATCAGGATGTACCGGTAGGTCTTTTTGTGTGAAGAGGTTAAAGATGGAAATCCAACATGAAGTATGGAAAAATGTTGGTTATTTCTAATCAACTGTATGAAAAATTTGGCAAGTAAAAAACAAATGACAAGCTTCTAAAAGGAAAATATATGGGTTCACCAAGGTAGAGCATCAGAATAGAAAACTGAAAGCAATATAAACCCTGAAATAAGAAAACATACAGCAAAACAATTGAAAAACAAATGGATGGGAACAGAAGAAAAAAGGTTAAGTAGTGGCCTCTCAAGATGTAATGATGGAAGATAGATAACTGGATGAAAGTGATATTCAATGAGGATTCACAAATCTTAATTGGTCAATGAGATTCCGAGAATATCAAATTCCACTTATATTTGACATGGAGTAGTATGTCAGGTAAAGGACCAGGGGAGATGACAATCATTACTTCAACTGTGAATGCACAGCAGTTCCAAAACATTTTGTACACTTTTGTCATTCCATTGACATAAAATAGGCTTGGTGATGATTATGAAGTATTATTTTAGGATAGTAATGCATTTTGCCAAAGAGCAAAGATCGTTAAAAAATGGCAACGACCCTCAAAGATTTCAATATGCAAAAAAGCAACATTTTACTTATTACAACACTTGAAGTATAGTGTACAAATCCATGATCCGGGTAGATAACATTTTTTTAAAATGACACTAGTTTCATTTACCATTATCCCAGTTTTCGACCCAAAAAGATCTTTGTTGACGTTATGTCTCAACGAAATCTCCACTGACACTGTGATCTACAGTGGAGATTTCGTTGAGTGATAACCTTGACAAAGGTCTTTTTAGGCTGAAAATGTTCAGGATAATGCTCAATGAAACGAGTCTAAAGTCTGGAAAATGTAATCTACCAAGATCTTGAATTTGTTTGCTGTACATAAAATATTTTAATAAATAAAACTTTTTGGGGGATATTGAAATCTGTGAGTGCTATTGGAATTTTGCAGTTTGGGCATATAACAAGCAATAGGCACCAAAGTCATTTATTTGAGTGCTGGACTTGGGGACTTTGTATAAATCAAATTTATGATGGAAAAAAAAATAATTGGTCATCTAGCAAAGCTGATTTGATAATTGCTCATCAAAGATATTAGAGCCAGTTTCATGAACAATATTTTTTTTTTAATAATGCCAATGCCTTAAAGGGAAACTCTCAGATAGGTTATGCCACCCTTGCTGAGGATAGCATAAGTTAGACGTACAAGTTAGGCATCAAGACATGCTGTTTCCAGCGCTGTGTCCCTTATTCTGTAAGATACAGCAGTTTAAGAGCATTTAGGGCCACATGTATAAAACCATCTAGGTCTAAAACTCACTTGGTTGCCCATAGCAACCTATCAGAGTGCCCCTCTCCTTTTTCCACACCACTATATGAAATTAACGGGGAGCTCTGATTGGTTGCTATGGGCAACAAAGTGAGTTTTAGACCTAGACAGTTTTCATACATGTGGCTCTTAGTGTTTAAATCTGGCAGTTTGCAGTCAGAAAAGAATCCAACTTATTCATGAGTAGGTGTTAGCCCCGCCCACCCACAACTTGCCCCAACTACCTGCTGGTTATTCACATGTTTCTACCTATTCAAAGTAAAAGTTTATCACAAGGATAAAGAAGAGAATATTGCAGCGCTAAGAGTAAAACTTTAGGTGGACATGCGACACTTGGGTATACACCACTAGATTAGTGTCATATATTTTATTTACAAGTAAATAAATGATATAACATGAGTAAGCGGGCTCGTAGCTGTCCACGAAACGTGTCGTTTATCTACTTGTAAATAAAATATATGACACCAATCTAGTGGTGTATACCCAAGTGTAGTATGTCCACCTAAGTTTTTACCCCTAGCGCTGCAATATTCTCTTCTTTATCCTTGTGAAACACGTTGCCGCGGACTTTGGAGTACAAAGGATCCCTGTGTCTGAAGAGTTCTGCCAGCTGCTTCTGCAGTGGGGTTTGCTATACTCAGACGCATATATGTGTTGTACCATCTGTACAACCTACTCAGGTGAGCAGTAGAAATACTGGTTTACCAACTTTCAGTATATAATTTTATCACACAGAGTGCGCTTCTGTCCATATTTGTTTTATTTCTAGCACTTCTGCCAGCAAAGTAAAAGGTTGAATTAGCCATGAGTGGGTGGGGCTAGCCTCTGCTGGGTGAGGCTGAAACCTGCTTATGAATAAACTGGACTCTTTTCTTACTGAAAACTGACAGATTTGAGCATTAAATGCTCTGAAACTGCTACATCTTGCAGGATAAGGGACAGAGTGCTGGAAACAGCCTGTCTGTCACTAGCTTGTGCTGTCCTCAGCAAGGGGGGCATAACCTATGTGACAGGTTCCATTAAAGAATTTCAACTGTCATAAAAGTCCAAAGGGGAGCAATAAATGTTATTTATGATGTTTTTGTTGAATATTTCATAATTTGTTTCCTCATTTTTAAGTGAATCCATATTTTTGCACCATTAATTAAAATAATTTGCTTTAATTTGTATAAGGTATGTTTAACAAAGCCAGAAAATTCCGCTACTAAACATTGTTTTATGACAAATCTGTGATTTGTGTATTTGCTAGAAGGTAAAAGGGCAAAAGTTGAGTCAACCTCTTTTATGTGTGGTTATTCCATAATTTCCACTAAGGGTTTTGCTTTTCCTAACCATGATACCCAAACTTTTGGCATCATAAAAGGGTTTACAAATTGGTGATTTAATTTTTAACCTTTGATGCTTTTTTTTAGTTGATGTGAATTTTATACAATATAAAATGATTCCCAGTTTATCCAGATATAAACTGCGGGGAAAATTTTTTTTTAAATTTAGACCCAAAATGGTTTTTTAAAATAATGTTCTGTAACTCTGTTTTTTTTAGAATTATTTTTAAAAAAATTTTTTTTTTGGGGTTAAATTTTTTTGTCTTCCCACCACTGTCATATGTGTCAGTTTGAATGTGTTGCAAGCTGAAAAGATTGCCAAGAAAAGTAAACCGAATCTAAGTATAAAATTCTTGATTTTACTGTTTGGGAAAAAAGAACAAAAAGGTTTTCATTAAGCCTGGCCGTGTATTCAGGGAAATTTTTAAATGTCCCAGCAAACCCTTAGGGTGGCATGTATGAATGGGGCTGTGCCAGAAGTCTGGCGTATCTTCATCCTGGCATCAGGCACAGCCCCATTCGCAATAGTTAAAAGCCTCCTTTACGCTAGAATCAGGCAAAGAAATGAAAACGGGAATTTTGGGGGGAGCTTTAGGGGGGCGGGGGCACAAAACCGTACAAAGCTATATTTAAAAGTTTGGGGTTGCAATTTGGGCGATTACGGGCTGGAAAAGGGTAAACCACTTTTCAAAGTAGGTATACCTGAGCCAGAAATGTGAAATTAAAGCGCTAGAATACGTTGTTTAAATAAACCTGAAATTAGAGTGGGTTTTCATACTTTTTAAACCCACATTCTACAAAAAAAAAAAATATAATTTTAAATAAAAAATTTGGGGTTTTTTAAAACTTAAAATTCATACGGGTTCCCCTTTAATCCAAAAACTGGCCTTATGAAAACCATGAAATAACAAATAAAATTTTATTTGTAAAATATATATATATTATATATATATAATATTATAAAATATATATAAAATATATAAATATTTTTTTTTTTTTTATACCCTTGGCTTTATAATTTTTTTTACCCCTAGAGAGTGAAAAGTCTTCATAAAAGTTTTGAATGAAATTAAAGCTCTGTTATCATAAGCATTTAAAAGGGGGTGGTAAAAATACTAAAAAAATAAAAATTTTAAAAATAATAATAATAAATAATAATAATAATAAAAATAATACAAATTTATTTCAAAAAAATTTGGAAAAAAAAGAAAAAAAACCCAAAACCACCCCAAGATTTTGTTTATTTTATTATTTAAAAAGGAGGTTTTTCACCATGCAAATTTCACAGAGCAAACAGCCAGCTTAAACCCTCACACTTACTTTTCAAAGGCTGAAAAGGGGCATATCAGTTTTATTTTTCCTAGTTGATCCAATTAGAGGAACATTAGTGCTGGAGGTTAGTAAACAAAAGTGCACAAGGCTAAAGAGCTCTAAAGGGTCAAAGTTTGTCAGAAAGAAACAAAAAACAGGCTCCTTTTTGGGCAGATAAAAAGCAGGGGGGGTTTACATAAACATCCGGGCCACTTTTTCCCGGGCCGTAAGAGCAGAGGGGGGGTGAAAATTATGGGAAACGTAAAAACACAAGTAGGAATAAGATCTGCTTAACTATAAATGGAACCCCCAAAATAGAACAGAAAAGTTTTGGTAATTCTTTTTTTTCCCTTTTCCCCCTAAATCCCTTAAAACTAACCCTTTTAAAAGGTTTTAAAAAGATATTTGTGGTCAGCCCAAGGTAGGAAAATAGCCTTTTGATAGAAAAAAATTTAAAACTTTTTTTTTCACATTGACAATTTTTTTGCAAAAATCAGAAAAATCCCCCGGATTGAACAGTTTATTAGATTTTTGCCCTGTTGGGGTTTTTTAAATTTTTAATTCCAATCATTTATAATGTAGAATGTAGTGTCCACAGACAGTAGGCCTTATTTACCAATGCTATCTTAAGAATATATGGCTTTATTGCTTTTATCGCCCATATAGTGCTCATCTTTTATTTATTACATTGCTTCTGAAAAATAAAAGCTGCCCTATACATGGTTGTTGTGCGCAACAAGGACAATTTTGTATTATGTTAAATAAATCTATCTCACAGTTCCAATAAGAAGTACAAATGGGGGGGGGATTCATAGGGCTTTCCCGAAAATTCTTTTTTTCAAGCCATGCATTAAGGAGGGGGGTCAAATTTAATTGTTTTTTTTGTAGTAAGGTTTTTTAAAAAGGGAAATCATATAATTTTCTAATATAAATTTATTAAAATTCTGCTCATGTACCTTTTTTACCAATGCATTAGGCTCCCACCTAGAAACAAATGTTATGACCCACATTCCTGTCCATAGTAATTGCTCCCATGGCCTAAATATAATCACAAGCCATCCTTATGGCTTATAATTATCTAAAGCTGAATTAAGATAGAGGTGGAGATTTTATCCAATGACCAAACGCCCGACATATACATATAAAACATAAGTGGTTTCAATAAAGCTTTTTAAAGGGTAAAAAAATCACAACAAGTCATGGGACCCCCTGGGAGTCAGGGTTTGGGGGCAGGCCCCAAAGGGAAACTAGGGGATAAACTGAAAAAAAAAAAATTGGGAAAAAATTTTTTTAATTTTAAATTTTTTTTTTTAATTGCAAAACTTTACTTGTTTTCCATTTTATTGGGAAAAAACGCTGTTTTTTTTTAAAAAGGGAGTTTTTTATTAAATAAAGCTAACTATGAAAAAAATCAGAAAGATGAGACGAAGGGGGAGAATGTGCAAGCATTTTTTTTCCACTGAAAAATGGCAAAACATGGGGAAAGATGTTTTGGGGAGGCATTAATACTGGAGAAGTTTTACTCCTCAAAAAGGGTTTACTGTTCCCGTAAAACAGAGGTTCCCCAAAGGTGTGTAAAGGGGCACAAAAACTTTTTTTGTCCATTTATTACTCCAGGGCAGCCATTACTTTGGATGGGAAATAGGGGGTTTAATTATTTTTTTTTCCCCATTAAAAGGGTCCCCCCCCCCCCCTTTGGCTTGGTAAAAAAAAAAATTTAAATACAGGGGTTTTATTGGGAAAATTTTGTTTTTGATATCCTTTAAAAATACAAAATAAGAAAAGGGGGACATTTTTAAAGGCATTAGAAAGGGGAAAAAACCCCTTTTTAATCACTGGGGGAATGCGGGGAACGGGGGTTAAGGGGAAATTGAAGTGTTTTTATTAAAAACCATTATTTTTAGGTAGGGAAAAAATTTGGGTTTAAAAACTTTCTTTTTAAAAAAAAAAATTTTGCAATTTTTAAAAAAAGTGCAAAATTTTTTGACTTTTTACCCCCACAACTAGGGGAAAATGTTAAAGTCCCATTCATATTGTTTTGCATAAACTGTATTTTTTGGGATAAACTCTTTTTTGCCCAAATTTTTCCCCAATATTTTTTTTTCTGTTTTTTAAATTTTCCGAAATCATCTTACCAACAAAAAAAACTTTTGGGAAATCCTCAAAATAAGGGGTAAGCGGGTTTAAATGCCCTTTTTAAGGGGGAAAATAAACAAAAGGCCCCTCTGACGACTACACAAAAAGTTTTTAATGACCGGTGATTACAGGGGAACTTTTTAAAAGGGAAAATATTTAAAATTTTGATCCCCCCACTGAAAATTTGAAACCCAAACTGTAATAAACAAAAAATTTTTTTATATTTTACCAAAGAAAAACGGAAAGTTTCCTCCATTCTACTTTTCAGTTTAGACAAAGAAAGTTCAAAGCGTAATCCTATCCCAGACATTTATGGCATATCAGCAGGATATACTTACAAAATTTCACACTTTTCCCTTTGAGCAATCAGCAGACTTATTAAAAGGATTCCCCAAATTCCCTAAAAAAATTTTTTATAGATTGTTTTCTGCTTTTTACAAATCCCAAACCCGAGTTTTTTAGTACCCAATTTATTGTCTCAACATTTTGGATCCCCTAAATTTTTTACTTCTTGTGTAAAAAATCCTTTTTTTTTTTTCTTTTGGAAAAAAATGAAAAAAAGTGGGCAAAAAAGGGTTTTTAAAGTGCTTTAAACAAAATTTCCCAAAACGATTTTTCCCTTTAAAATCCAAAAAAAGCAAAAGTTTTTTTTCTTGATACCCAAGTTAGTTTGTCAGATTGAAGACCAAAATGCGTATCCCAAAAAGACCCGTTACCCTTTTTAAAAATTTTTAAAAAAGCTAGGGGTTTGGCAATTTTGGTTAAAAAAACATTGAAAAAAAAATTTTGTCAGTTCTAGTCCAATTTTTTTGAAAAATAAAGAAAAAAAATTTTTAAAAAAAAGAAGGGGAAAAAATTGGAAACCCAAAGGGTTGAGGGGCAAATTAATTGGGGTACTGAAACTTTTTGAGGGAAATTTTGAAGCCCGTGGGAAACCCTCTTAATTTTAGGGAAGATAAAACATGCTTTTGATAGGTTTTGGGGAAAACTTACTTCTTTTAACCCACCCCCTAATTTTTCAGAAAAATAGGTCCACATAAAGTCCCTGCCCTTTATCTGTGCTGCCGGGTCCAAAAAAAACATTAAAAAAGTTTATTCCCCAAAAGAACGATGTCTAGTTCTTTTTTTATGGGGGCAAATAGGAAAAAGTAAGGGGGTTTCCGGGGGTGTTCTTAAAAAGGGCTAAATTTTTGGGTTTGACTGAGGGTTTCTTTTTTTCCCAAGTGGGGGCTTTAAACCCAAGGGGGTAAAAAAAAAAAAAAAAAAAACAACCCGGGGTTAAGTGAAAAAAAACCAAAAAACCATGTGGTGGGAAAAAAATGGATAAATTAAATTGGAAAAGGGGGGGGGGAAAGGCCCAGGGTTTTCGTGGTCCACCAATGACAGAATACAGGCTAGGTGGAGGATCCTAAAGAATAATTTTATAGAGCTAGGCTCCAAGTTGAAGCAATTCACAATGCAGTAAAGACAGCAGGAGCTCAGGGAGTGGCTTAAGTCTTGGTGTAGTGCAGAGAGGTTTAAGTTCTTAGAGCACTGGGCTGATTTTTCATTGAGGTACAATCTGTTTTCTACAGATAAATTGCACCTCAATAGAAACAAACGAATGCAAAAATAAGCCGGCACTCAATCCAAGGTTTGGAAGATAAAAAATTTAGTAAAATTATTTAAACAAATAAAATCATATCCAATAACACAAAAAATGCACAGAAGCGTAGTAAACCACAGAAGCGCTTCAGATAAGGATCCTTAATCATAGTCATATATAGAAGCGTAGTGAACCACTAACATGTTCAGATAAGAATCCTTAATCATAGCTATAGCTATGATTCCTATCTGAAATGTGTCAGTGGTTCACTACGCTTCTATGCAATTTTTGTATTATAGGGTATAATTTTATTTATTTAAATACACTTTGCTGAATTTTTTAACTTTCAAACCTTGAATTGAGTGTTGGCTTATTTTTGCATTCTATTGCTTCAATCATTTGTTCACAAATGCCAGAGGTCTAGCAAGAAAAATGGGGAAGCTGAAGGTACTAGTTCTAGAGGAACAGATTGATGTTGTTGGTGTTACTGAGACATCGCTGGACTCCATACATGAATAGACTATTAACCTTCAGGGTTTTACTCAATTTAGGAGTGACAGGGCAAACAGGAAGGGAGGAGAGGTGTATCTGTATGTAAGGAGCGATATGAAAGGAATTGTGAAAGAGGCAATAACGTGTGAAGATAATGAAGATGTAGAAACCTTGTTGGTGGAAACAAAAGGGGGGTTAACACAGAAAAAAATATTTTTGGTGTAATCAAATGACCCTCCAAACATCAGTGAGGAGATAGAGGATCAGCTGCATAAACAAATGAAGCAGGTAGCACATGCAGGTACATTGGTGATAATGGGCGACTTTAATTACCCAGATATTGAATGGGGTCACGGTTCTGCTTCAACTTCAAAGGGGAGAAAGTTCCTCAACCTGCTACAGAATAATTTTATGGGCCAATTCATGGAAGATCCCATTAGAAGTGATGATTTGTTGGACCTGCTGATTTCTAATAAAGCAGAATTTCTTGAAACGATCGCTGTTTTTCAATGACTTTTCACCTAAATTGGAAAAAATAATCACAGGCTGGGAGGGAAAAACATTTAATTTAAAAAAAAGCAAATTAACCATTATTGAGGACATCACTATAGGAAAAATATATGGAGCAGCTTTTACCAAATAATGATGTAGAAGCCAAATGAGAGAGCTTTAAATATAATTTGGGGAATTATACTGCAAAATGTATTCCTACAGCTAACAAGTATAGGTGATTAAAATGAAATCCAAAATGACTTCTACCTTCAGTTAAAAGGGCAATAAATAATAAAAAAGTTTGTTGAGAAAATATTTCAGAGGGGTCAACATTATCATTTGAAAATTACAAATTAAATCTGTAAAACGGTGAACAAATCAACTAAAATTCAAAATGAAAGGCAAGTGACCAAGGACATCAAAACTAACCCCAAGAAATGGTTTAACATATAAATGCCAAAAAACAAAGCCAGAGCATGTAGAAACCTTAAATAACTGTAAAGGGGAGCTCGTCACTGGGGATCAGGAGAAGGCAAAGCTGCTAAATAGGTTCTTCAGCTTCAGTTCTTCTGTTTATACCAAAGAAGAGAAGGATGATGGGGGTGGTGTCAGTACTCATGTGGCTGTGGTCACTGCTGATGTAGGTGGGCCCAGAGTGGATGTAGGTGATGCCAGTACTGTTAATGTATCAACTGATATAATAAATTGGCTGAGTGTAGAAATGGTCCAAGTCAAGTTAATTAAAATTAATGTGAACAAGGCTCAAGGCCCATATAACTTACAGCCAAGAAGTATTAAAGAGTTCAGCTCAGTTATTTCCGTGCCCATGTACAAGATATTTAGAGATTATCTGCTAACTGATATAGTGCCAGGAGACTGGTGCAAGGAAAATGTTGTTCTCCTCTTCAAAAAAGGTTCTAGGTCTTGGCCAAGTAATTATAGATCAGTAAGTTTGACATATATTTTGGGAAAACTCATAAGGGACTATATAAAGGAATAATTAATATTATAAATGTTTGCCAGCATTGTTTTACTAAGGACTGAAGATGTCAGACACTGTGCCTCATAAGCACATATTAGGTAAACTAAATACTATTTGGTTAGAAATAACAGTGTGAATTAGATTAAAAACAGGCTATTGGATTGTACTAAAAGAGTGTTGGTAAATGGTTCCTACTCTGAAAGGTCCTTGGTTAGAAGAGGTGTACCCCAATGCTCAGATTCAGGGTTTAGGCAATCACTAGGCAAATGAAGTTCAATGTGGATAAATGTAAAGTTCTGCATCTGGGTATGAATAACCTGCAGACATTATATGTCCTAGGAGGGGAAAAAAAAACCTGGAAGAATCACTGGTTATGAAGAATCTAGGTGTACTTGTAGATTATAGATTTCAAACATCATGCAATGTCAATCAGCTGCCTCTCAGGCCAGCAGGATATTGGTGTGTATTAAAAGAGGCATAACACATAACACATATCACATAACAGGGATATGATATTACCACTGTATAAAGCATTGACTTTAAATATGCTGTTCAGTTTTGGGCTCGAGTTTATAGAAATGGTGTAATAGAGCTAGAGAGTGTGCAAAGAAGAGTAACCAAACTAATAAGGGGAGGTTATGAGGAGATGTTAGAAGAATTTAACTTATTTAGTCTTAAGAAAAGAATGCTATGGGGACACAATTAATTTCTATAGTTATAAAAATTGGCCCTACAAAAGGTATGCTGAAAAACTATTTCATGTTAAACACCCTCAAAAGACAAGGGGTCACTTCCTACATCTAGAGAAAAAGGATTTAATTTCCAGAGGAGAAAAGCCTTCTCACCATTAGAACTGTGAATCTTTAGAATAGCCTGCTTGAGGAGCTGGTCACAGCAGGAACAGTTGAGTGTTTCAAGAAAGGCTTTGATGACTACCTGAAACTAAAAAAATACTATTACTTATGTAGCCATATAAAATTCCATATCCAGTCTGATGGCAATTTTGGGAGCAAAAAATTAAATATTTACTTAGGACAGATTGGTTCTTGCCTTATGGGTTCCAAGTCTTCATCAGTTGGGGAAATAAAACTTAAAAATTCCCTATCCCCCTCTCTATATTCACATCTTTCCATAACCTTGGTTGAAGTTTATGGACATTTTTCAACTGTACTATGAAACTATAAAATGATTAAGGAGAGTCAAGCATGCACGCCCACCTCTCCATTCTGTGTAGACCCCTATTTTTATAATAGTTTTAAGTCCTGGGGTGGGGGATACCTACAGGTATCACATATTTATTTATTTAAGCTTCATGCCCTCTAAAAATCATCTAAGAGATCATCAAGAGTTTAACCCTTGTGTTCTAGATTTTTAAATACTATTGGTTTTAGTAACATGCAGAAAAACATACAGGTAATTAAACAAGTTTGACCTTACTTTACATTTATAATTCATTTCTGGGTTTAGTTTTCCTTTAACAGCGAATTATTGTTATAATGTTTAAAACAACATGGACATGTCTGTGTGTTTTTTTGTTTTTTTACTATGATGAACTAGTGCTTTTCTGCATTCTAGACTTGCTGTATATTTGGTAATTCACTGATATGCTGCCCACTTTAATTATTATCGTATCCTTGTATATGTTAAGTCCTTTACACAAAAGCTGGAAATCATAATTTATGACTCTACATTGGGGTTTCATGGAAACAAATGAAAAGTATTTAAGTGGACATTTGATACATGTGATACTAAGACCTACATGATAATGCATGAAAGATGAATGTCTTAACATTGCTGATGTGCTCTCTACATATTTGTCATTAAGGCAGACTATTCCTAAACTCCAGTGAACTGTATCTCAATAGTTCTGCAGCAACTTAGACAGAAGTTCTGTTGCCATAAACATATTTCATTTTAGACATGGTCTCCAGTGGGACGATGCACAACTGCACTGATTAGGAAGAGGGAAAATGAACCTATGCTCATTCATAATTTTGAAAGTGGAAATTCTCAATGGAACATGCAGTTCTTCATAATTTCTGATCACGCTTAACCTCACTTCTTTTGTTTAACAAAACCCATTAATCAAGCATGTCTCTGGAGGCAGCTAATGATCTTTCAGAATTCTAACAGAAGCAGAAAGTCAAGGACGACATAAATTGATCCACATCACCTACCCTATTAGTTTTACAATGCTGACAATGCTTCCCTTGTCTTTGTCAAAATTACAGCCCATATGGTTATTATAGACCTGCTGTTTTATCAATTAGAAAAAATAGACTTGTTCTTCCCCGAAGGTAACACAATGATAACAGTTTTTTGCCCTTGTTGAAAGACACTATTCATTATGTCATTTGTTATTGGCTTGTGAAAACTTACAATATTTTACTGTGGCAAATAGTATGATTAGTATCAAGATCACACTTACACATTGCAGGATGGTTCATAGATAGCTATGACCTGATCTTGTTACAGAATGAGTAGGGCAGCACCAGCATCCTTCCTCCCCATTCATTTTTATGGGAGTTCTAAAAATAGTCGAGTAAGTGTGCTATATTCAGAACTTCCATTAAAATGAATAGAGAGGACGCCTGCAAGCCCTGCCTTTCTCATTATATAATGCTTAATTTTTGTGGGGTGTATATTATTTTAGACCAGCCCCTTGGTCCAACAAACATAGAACATGTTCATTCCTCCGCTCGGTTTTCGGGTGGAACATAAACATGTCAATGAGAGGGGGGTCCTGAATCCATAAACCACAGAGAACAGCCGCCCCCTTCATTCCCAAAACAGAACAAATTTGGTCTGTGCCGTGTAAACGGCCCCTAAAAGTTTCTTATTGTTTGACAGCAAACCGAGATCTTAAAAATTGGGAAGTTTAGTACAAAAAACATACAGTACTTTTTTAGTATATAAAGAATAACCTTCATTTGCTAAAACTGTAATATCATTTTAAGGTTTCAGAGATCATGATAACATTGCTGTAATCGTTATTGTTTTTCATCAGCAAAATGGCACAATTTGAACATTACACATGGCTTAAGTTAACAGTTAATGCATTATGATTCTCTGGCACAAAAAGTTATCTCAATGTCTCCAATGCTTTCAATGGCTTTTGTTGTGTCCAGAGATCAGGTAACATTATGCAATTAGTTATCTCTGCCAAATGTTTACTTTATCCAGTTACTGCGCTATTTTGGTACACATTTCTGATGTTTTGTCACAAAAACATGTCAAAGAAATCAGCTACATGTTTATTCAAATAGTGCTTATCTTTTTGTTCTTATTCTTAATCCACAACTGACACAAAGGTGCTTCTTTTTAAATACCAGTGCTTACATTCTTCCAAGAGAATAAATTGTAAGTGGCTACTTTTAGTTTTCTTGAACACTAAGGGCCACATGTATGAAAACTGTCTAGGACTAAAACTTCCTTTGTTGCCCATAGCAACCAATCAGAGTGCCATTCTCATTTTTCCAGAGCACTATATGAAATGAAAATGCCATTCTGATTGTTTTCTATGGACAACAAAGGGAGCTTTAAACCTAGACAGTTTTCATACATGTGACCCTAAAAGCCTCATGTATGAAAACTATCTTGGTGTAAGACTTTCTTTGTTGCCCATAGAAACCAATCAGAGCGCCCCTTTTATTTCATATAGTGCTCTGAAAAAATTAGGAGCTCAGATTGGTTACTATGGGCAACAGAGAAAAACTTGCACGTAGATAGTTTTCATACATGTCGCTCTAATTTCTGATTTTTTTATGCAAAACTTAGAGTATTACACAAGATACAACTCCAGGAAGATTATACATTCTCAATTGTTATTTTAAATCTTGTGTAATTTAATATTTTTTTTTCATGACTTGTATTAGCTACAACTTAAAAAGAACAATGATTTGGTATTACAAATATTAAGATTGTGAGGTGAGTCTCACCCAGACAAACCCAGACCAGGGAAGGGTCCAGTGGCCCCTCCTAAAAGGGGGAGGGGTGTACTGTGAGGGCTAGGCGGCACTCAGTCTGCAGGGAGCAACGTTCTGCAACAGCTGATCAGCGACCCCACCCTGATAGACAGTCTGCTGGGAGCTGTGTGAGTGACAGAGGTCCAGCCACTCTGGACAGGGGGCGTGTCGCACCAGCCAATGGGAGAACCCGGAGGCCGCTCCAATCAGCTGCAGGGGCGGTATCCGGGAATCACATTTTAACTCCCTGAAGGCTGAGTGCTGCGCCTGTGATATTTCCTGGCTGCCTTGTAGTCCTTGTGCTATTGCTTGTTATTTGCTCACCGGTGTACCTGACCTCGGCTTGTTCCCTGACCCTGTTTTGCTCTCCGTTTTTGTACCTCGCTCCCGTTCGTGTTTTGACCTCGGCTTGTTTACGTTTATCCCTCTGGTTCTGTTTTGTCTCTTGGCGTTCCTATTTGTTCTTTACCCGGACTGTCTGACTATTCTACCTCCTGACGGCCCCAGCACTCTAGTAGCGCAGGGACTGTCGCCCAGTTGCCATCTGCCGCCTAGGGCAGCACGTCAAGTAGGCAGGGACAGTGGGCTGGGTTCCAGTCAGGGCTCACTGTACCTCCCTTGACGTGACAATAGTTTTGTTAATAGAACATTAACTATTTCTATAACTTGAAAACAATGGAAGATTAACATAATCTAAACTTGTTTATAATGCTATACATAGCTTGTATTAGTTTTAACACAAAATAGAGGTATGTTACCTGATTCTAAAATAATTAACACAAACATATTGCCTAAATAAACAGTACATAATCCCATTTAAAATATGACAAGGATGTTACATGCCTGTAAGTAACAACAAAGTTGAAACGTATAAAATAATGCCCAACGTGCCTGGCGTGGATTCAACCTTTTAGCATTCTCTAAAAAGGTAAGGTTCTTATGATCGATAAGAACCATTACTTGATGCTGGGCACCTTCGAGGAAGTGGCGCCATTCCTTGAAGGCCCACTTAATCGCCAATAACTCCCGATTCCCAACGTCATAATTCCTTTCAGCCGAGGACAAGGTCTGCGAAAAGAAGGCGCAAGGGCAAAGGTTAGTCATAGTAGCAGACCCCTGAGACAAGACCGCCCCTGCCCCATACTCAGAAGCATCAACCTTTACGACGAAGGGTTTGGTATGATCTGCTTGAATAAATACGGGAATGATACAAAAACACTGCTTAAGTTTCTAAAAACGCCTCTATGGCCTCAGGTTGCCAATTACTGAACTTCACCCCTTCTTAGTCATGTCAGTCAACGGCCGAACTAAGACAGAAAAATTTGAAAAAAATTTACGATAGAAAATTAGAAAACCCTGGGAATCGCTGAAGGGCCTTCAGGGGCAAGGGTGGGACCCAATCGAGAATAATTTAAAATTTTTACAGGGGCCCATACAGAATGAATTAGGGGGTCAGGAAAATACCAAGAAAAGGTACCTCCTGCACTCCAAAACACATTTTTCAAGCTTGACAAACAATACTATTCCCTTCAGGATTTGCAATACTTGTCGTACGTGTTTAACGTGTGACGACCAATCGTTTGAATAGATTAAAATGTCATCCAGGTAAATGACCATAAAACAACCAATGAGTTCTCTGAAAACATCATTAACCAGATTCTGGAAAACCGCAGGAGCATTACACAATCCAAATGGCATTTAAACCCGATTTCTCAAAATGACCTCAGGAGTGTTAAACGTGGTTTTCCACTCTTCCCTTCTCGGATACAGATGAGGTTAAAAGCCCCCTCAAGTCTAACTTGGAAAACCACTTCGCTCCCCGGAATTTTTGAATAGATCAGGAATCAAGGGTAAGGGATATTGGTTTTTACCGTTATCTTATTAAGTTCACGGTAGTCTATACATGGACGGAGGCCTCCATCATTTTTCCCTGCAAAGAAAAACCCTGCACCCATAGGGAACACAGAAGGTCGGATATGCCCTTTCTGTAAGCTTTCTACAATATATTCCTTCATGGCTATTCTCTCCGGGGCCTGACAGATTATATTCCCCTTCCCTTTGGAAATTTCACTCCGGGGAATAGATCAATGAACACAGTCATAAGATCTATGAGGGGTAGTATCTTCGACTGTTTCTGAGAAAATACTTGAGCAAAGTCAGGAATGAAAACAGGAATCTGTTCTACCTCTGTATTGCCCAGTATGGCAGGAAGACATCTGTCAGCACACTGTTGTCCCCACTTGATTAATTCACCTGAATTCCTGCCAAACACCGGGTTATTTTTCTGAAGCCAGGGTAGCCCCAAAACCACATCAGCGGGCAGCCCTTCATGTAAATAGAATACACTTCTCAGTATGCATGGATTTCCTACCACATCTCGAGTCAGGAGTACAATGTTGGATTGTGCCCCTTGTCAGAGGAGTATTGTCAATTGCCACAACCCGCAGTGACTCAGAGAGAAGCCTCCAAAGTAGGCCCAGACGTTTTGCGAAGGACGCGTTTACAAAATTGGAAGCTGACCCCGAATCCACAAAAGCATTCCCAGAAAGACAGAGCAAATATGAAATTTTAATGGGAAACGAAAAAATTTTTGGTACAATAGGGAAATACCTGTTGCCTAGGTTTAATTCCCGCAAATCCCGC
>JAODAL010056233.1:0-23426 GCA_025379985.1 Phyllomedusa bahiana | reverse complement strand
CAACCCCCCCCGGGGTCTATACACAATGTGCTTGGGAAGTCTGAGACACCCCCCCTGTTCTCCAATGGATCAGTGTTGATGATCAACATCAGTGCTTTCAAAGCAGAAGGCCATGTCTAAGACAACCAAACTGAGGGTAGTGTGGCAAAAGTAATTAAAGGGAACATACCACAGATAACATGCTATCTGAACAAGCTATCAGATCTGCAGGCAGCATGCTATTTGGTAGGAATTGTGTAGCAGATTAATAAATTGTTCAGGGAATAAAGATTCAGTAAAACTTGTATTTTATTCATTCAAATCGCTGTTTCTTCTGGATTAAGAAGTTCAGTAGGCTGTGTTATCAGTTATGCACAGCCTAATTGTGCAAGTGTGCAAATACTCTCCATACTCCTGGTGCTCACCACCCACTTGCCCTGTTCCTGAGGAAGGTCTACCATGGCCGAAACATTGGACTGAATTGTGGGCTTATCTACTTTACCACTTTGCCTATATATCTAAATGGAGAGTTGATGTTCTACTTTGTGATTCAATCAATTGCATTTTCTACTATTACGGAAGGAGTGCCGTGGATTCTCTACATAAGTGTGCAAATAGAGATGGCTGTTAGTCACTGATAACACCGCCTACTGGACTCCTTTATCCAGAATAAGCAGGGAATTAATGAATAAAATACAATTTCTACTGAATCTTTCCCTCCAATACTATATATTGATTTACTTAGCTCTTTCTACTTTATAACAGTGTGCCTTAAGATCAGATAGCATGTTCAGTGTGTCATTGCAAAACTTTAGGTGGACTCTCAGAGTCTGGTCTCCAATTAATTGTGGGATTCCAATTATTCATTAGTGTAATTTCCCCCCCAGGGCAGTGGAAACTTTACCCTCTTCCCCTCCCCCCTGCTCCACAGAAGGTGAATATACACAAGACAAAGCCATTGGTGTGAGCTTACTTAATCCTTCTTCAGGGTGTGACCCTGCAGGCAGCTGTTTTATTGTCAAAAACCTGGGGTACACCTCTTACATACTAATGCCAATGAAATATCAGAAATGTTAATAAGCTGACAAAACGTCACATTTAGATTCACATGTGGCAAGATGAAAAATGAAATTAAAAAAAGAGTAAAGCACATCATATGATTTTTACCTAAGCTCTTAGAATAACTTGTTTGTCTACTTGTGATTTATAATATGGGTGTATACATTAAGAGAGACATGTATGGAACTAGGCGGATCAAAGTTCAATTTCTCATCTTTTTTTTTTCAGTGTATAATGTGCGTGAATGTATGAAAGTGGTTTTTGTGCATATATAAATGGTGTCTAAAGTTCACCGCGCCTCACCTGTGTGTTTGGTGCATTACGGAACTTAGGCGCATAAATAATGCTCCAAAGACATATAAAGGCTATAGATAGGCTGGAAATAAAAGAAAAGTCATTAGAATTGCATGTCAGTAAATAGAAACTATGTTACTGATCTTGCTTGGTGGACCACAGGTTCCAGCAAGACCTGTGGTGTGCTGGCTCTTGCTGTATGAAGAATTAAGGGTAAGCAGCAAAAATAAATTTAAGGTAGTAAAAATTAAAAATGTAAAAATCTGAACAACATAATCAGTGGGTTATTTAATGTAAAATTAGTTTTAGATTCTATTAATTTTAAATATATTTTATAGGAGATATTTTTACATTTTTGGGATATTATACATTTTCATATAAATTTATATGATTACATTTTTATTAAATTTAATTTTATATAGTTTGATAATTATCATAAATTACTTTTTATTTTTGTACTGGTGTAAGTTAAAAAATAAGGGACATTTTTTGCCCCAATGGCAAATTTAGCTCCACTTCGACTCCTCAGTCTCAGGCAGACCACATTAAAATAGGTCTGCCTGTCGAAGCAGTAATGCGCCTAGTTTGCCTAACCACATTTATATATGTGTCTAATATTGCGAGTGTGGTGCGACACGCCCCCAGGGTGCCCCTAGTATGCCCCCTCATGTTAGGTGCATTAAAAAGTTTTGAGTCTTAGGAACAATGCGCCTAACACATTCATTAGGCACATTAGACAACATAGCTGGCTCACTTTTGCACATCTGATATCAGAAAAGGGTGAAAAACCCGATCATACATGTCTCCCTAAATTTATATTTATATCTTTTAGATCCTGGAAGTAAAACATCTTCTGACTAATTTCATCTGTCGATACAAATATATTCTTTTAAAACAAATATAAAAGAATACAAGATGACTGTATGTTGAGAAAATTTATGTTTAAATAATGGCGCCTAATATAAATATTTCCACAAATGTGACAGGTTCCCTGCAAAAAAAAGAACACTAAGAACTTAGCGCCACATGTTTGAAAACTGTCTAGGTCTAAAACGCTCTTTGTTGCCCATTGCAACCAATCAGAGCCCCCCTCTCATTTCATATAGTGCTCTGGAAAAATGAAAGGGTGCTCTGAAGGGTGGGTTTGAGGTTGCGTTGCCCTTTTTACTGAACTGTGATTAAAAATCTTGGTTTTTTTCTTGGTTTTCAAGGGCTGTCCTGTACAGTTTGAACAGCATTTGCAGTCTCTTGATTTATTGTCTGCTCACTTGTCTTTACTGATTCATTCTGGCTAGCTGTAGTAATGTCAGATTGGTTCTAACATTGTCTGATGCAGTATGAAGTCATTTTTTTCCTTGAGCTGTCTCTGACCATTTCATCTGCAATGTTTCCAAATCCACATATGGTTACATTCCACTTCTTTCTGAAGAAGCAGTAGTTTCTGCAAGGAGAAATAGTACCCCTTAAAAGCTTTGTTCCTCTAAAGCCAGCAATGTACGGATCTGTAGGTTCTCAATGTTTCTGTCTACACAGGTAAAATTTGTAGCACTTAGCCACTGTACTGACCCACTACGACCCTGAGCCTGTAGCCTTGTAGCCTGGTTGGTGTACATTCATTTTTAAAATAATATTTAATAAAGGTTCTAGATTTTATTATTTTACAACTATTGAACACAGCCTCGAACTTGCCCACAGGGGAACAGGGAAAACCCCCGCTGGGTCCCTGAACATGACAGACGTGGATTTTTTTTTAATCTGCATGTACATACCTGGGATAGGTAGAAAGGCTGATTGAGTTCATATTAGGCACTCTACTGACTGTATTGTCTGTTGGACGTACTATACAGTATAAAACTGTTCTGACACAATTATAAGACACCTTCATTGACCATACTTTGGTAGCATTACCAATAAGAATGAACTTTAATGGCACTAAATCAATTGACAGAGTTTATATTGGGCATTCTAGTAGCATTGCTTATTGGGGGCACTTTACAGAATATGTGGGACACTTTTGACAATATTGTGACACTTTTAAATTGAGTTTACTCTGCTAGCAGTGTTCTCCATTAGGTACAGTATGCTGGAACTGTGGACAAATATAATTAATAATGAAATTAATACAATCGTCTAATATATTATAGTTTTTATTTCCAGTTTAATAAAAAAAATCATTAAAGTGGTTGTCCAGGTCAACAAAAGAAATTTCTATAAAAGTGTCTTATTTACCTCCCTTCTCTCTTCCTTTCCAACACCAGCAGTGCTGGTACTTTAGCTTGGTCTCTTGTTTCCTTCTGGCTCCCAGTGGTCGACTTGTGCGTTCCGCAGTCACTTTTTTGGCAGCATCGGTCATGTGCTATATCCTGATGTGAACGCTCTGAATGGTGGTGTTAGGCAATGACACATGAACACTGCAGTCAATAAGGCATGGCACAAATTAGAGTTTTTGATTTAAACGAGAAGAGTAATTTTGCAGAATAGAAAACACTGCTTTCCAGGATAACAACCTTATGCTGTCTATTAGACCTGGTGGCAGCAATATCATAGCTTTGGCCTTTTTTGCAACAATTGAACCAGGATGGTTTGCCATTATTAATGGAGCAATGAATTTTGATTTACACCAGCAAATTGTTGCTAATTGTTGTTAAAATGCCAGGACATCTGTGCGCAAGCTGAGTTTCAAGAGAGTTTGGGTCATGAAGCAAGACAGTGGGCTTTATGTATGAAAACTGTTGCAGTAAAATTGTCTTCATTGCCCATAGCAACCAATCAAAGCTTGGCTTTTTTTGTCTAGAGCACTACATGAAATGAAAGCTGATCTTTGATTAATTGCTATAGGCAGCAAAGACAATCTTACTGCTAGACACTTTTCATACATAAAGCCAAATGACCTTAAGCACACAATTCTTTCTGCCAAAATTAAAGAAAAATAAGGTTGCATTTTTGGAATAGTTTTGATAAAGTCCTAGGCAGACATGTATGAAGGAAGGCACTTTGAAGTGAATTGTCGAGTCTCGTTTTCAGTGTACAATGTACCCGAATGTATGAAAGTGTTTTTTGTGTGATTATAAATAAGGTCTAACGTTCACCGCGCCTCGCCTATGTGATAGGCGAATTATGGAACTTAGGCGCATAACATGTATAAAAGCTATAGATAGGCTGGAAATAAAAGAAAAGTCATTAGAATAGCATGTCAGTGAATAGAAACTATGGTACTGATCTTGCTTGGTGAACCACAGGTCCCAGCCAGACCTGTGATGTGCTGGCTCTTGCTGTATGTAGAATAAAGGGTGAGAGCAGCAAAAATAAATTTCAAATTGAATGTAGTAAAAATTAAAAAATCTGAACAACAACATAAATGGGTCGTTTAATGTAAAATTAGTTTGAGAATCTATTAAATTTAGATACATTTCATAGGAGATATTTTTATATTTTTGGGATATTATATATTTTTATATTAATTTTATATGATAACATTTTTATTACATTTATATAATTAAATTTTATACAGTTTGATAATTAGCAGAAATTACTTTTTATTATTGTAATGGTTGAGAAATATTGAACATTTTTTCCCTAACAGCTAATCTAGCTCCACTTCAACTCCTCAGGCTCAGGCAGACGAAATTGAAATAGGTCTGCCTGTTCGAGCAGTAATGTGCCTAGTTTTGCCGAACCACATTCATATATGAGTCTCATATTAAGAGTATGGTGCGACACGCCTCTATAACGCCCCCAAAATGCCCCCTCAAGTTAGATGCATTACAAAGTGGTGAGTCTTACGAACAATGCACCTAACACATTATTTAGGGCCATTAAACATCGAAGTCGGCTCACATTGGCGCATTTGACGCCAGAAAAAGGTTGAAAAACCCGATCATACATGTCTCCCCTAATCTTAATCCATATTAAATTTTGTGGAAGGACCTAAACTACTTTCTTCAGAAAACCCACTAACAAAACAGAATTGAAGCTGTTTTCTATGGAGAAATAGACCAAACTCCTCCAAACCAATGTGCAGGTCTAATATTTTTGACATTTTCTTTGATTTGGTTCTCTTTATCCACATTCAGGACTTATGTGAAAATCTGATGTCGTTTAAGTTCAAACTTTTGCAGAAATATAGAAATTCTGGAGGGTTCCTCAATTTTCAAGCACCACTAGAGTCTTTATGAGGTCATTCTGTAGATGGTCTAACCAAAATAGATCTGTCCTAGTGGTACATGTAATTATTAAAAATGTTCCATTATATTTTAATAGTACATAAACAGTCATATTGTATAACAACATTTATCCTACAAACTTGTATCTAAAAGTTTAAAAGTAGAAATTGGTTGATAGTTTTTATCTACCATTGATGATTGGAAGCGATCGGAGATTGGATTAAACCTAAATTGTTTAGACACAGAAGATTTTACTGCTCAAGCTCTGCTTAAAGCGGACACTGGTGAAGGTTACAGCTGTATTGCAAGTGTAGAATTTTAATGTAAGCAGAGACTGGAATTGAAAAAAAAAAACCTGTCAGAGATGAATCCTTAAGCAAACTTTAAACTGAGCTGTAATGTGATAAATGGTCTGCATTGATAATCAAGATGGTTTAAATGTGATTAGAAAAAGTAGGCATTTTAGAGATTCGTCATGCACTAATTAATACAGGATATTCATGCAAACAGCCCTTAAGGTGCTCCTGCAAAGCTGATGAAAGTACATAGGAACAGACTGTAGAAGGGAAAAGTTACCATCAGATCTGAAAATCCATCTGAGACAATGAGATAATCAGTATTGATGAGATTCTTCTTGCCATGACATTTTGTCATGTAAATGAGTCACTTAAAAGCAATGCATTGTTCATTTATGGATTTTCATATTTTACTTCCAGCGTCTCACATGCTTGTGCTATAATAGGTTACAGTATCAACCACATTTGTAAAGGATTTAACAGGTTTCAATGACCGCTGTTCTAATTTGCATCTGAAATTATTGAAGAAAATTGTCAGAAATCCTTATAGGACCATTAGAGAAGCACTAAACCTTGAATGTGACTGTATACAAAAATACTGTCATTTGCAAGGTTCTTAGATGATGACCTAGGTGTTCTCAAATAGTGTTGGCTCACCTCACTGAGACTTAGCAAAAATAGCAATTTAAGTGGCATAAGATTAATTAATGGAGAATTTAAATACAGGCAGTCCCCGGGGTACAAACGGGATGGGGACTGGAGGTTTGTTCTTAAGTGGAATTTTTATGTAAGTCGGAACAGGTATATTTATAAAATAAAGCTCCAGCACAAAAGGTTATTTTTTTTAGTTTCGGATAGTGCAGGGAAGGGTTTTTACATTTGTTTTGCGGTTTGTGCCCTTTTTAAGAAGATTTCACATCATTTTCACCTCATGTGCTGCTGTGGCCTGCTGGAACGTGTCGTTCCACAGCTACTACCTGCTGTGAAACATGGAACTACAAGTTCCAGCATGTCCCATAAGTCTCCGTTTGTAACTAGGGGAAAGACGTAAGTCGGAACGGTGTAAGTCGGGGACTGCCTGTAATAGTGAACAAAAGTGGAGGAAAATTAATTATTTCCACACCTCGCTTGCTACTTATATATCAGTAGTTATGCTATTGATTATATGTTAAGCACTACTACTGAGTATATGAGTACTACTTATCATATCCCCCTAAAGAAGCCTGAATAAACTAAATGTGTTGGGGATTGGGAATGCCATTGATGTGTGTATTTCCATAAAGTTATGCTATTGTGGCTCTGATTGTAATGCTTATATTCACCCTCTGTAGATTTGTTATTATATTTTGTATGATTAAATTTCTTATCTCGTATGGTCACTTGTATGGCTTTACTGTAGATAATTTTTTATTGACGTTAAAGGGCTGTTCTGAGATCTAACAATGCTCGTTGGTTCGTTGGGGCATTAGTAAAAATAGAAGATAAGACTCATACTTATCGACTAGAAGCTCCTGTTAACTCCGGGCTGCCGGTCTATACATCTAGGAAGTAAGCAGTGAACCATCTTCACACACGTGATAGATGCAACCAATTACAGACCACAAAGGTCACGTGCATGTGATGTTGTGGCCTGTAATTGGCTGCACCTGTCACGTGAATGATGAATATTCACTGCTTACATCTGGTATGTACAGACTGGACACTGGGTCTGAATGGGAGCGTCCAGGGTGTAAGCCTTATCTTCTATATTTACTCATGCCCCAATGGACCAACAAACATTGTTGGATCCCAGAACAGCCCATTTAAGCTAAGTTTTATACTACAGTCATTTTATAAAGAATTTAATTTTGAGATGGCTAACATTTAATAACTTTATGTGAATTACTGATTACTACATATCTCATCATAGCAATTCCTTTGAGTGTGTGAACTCCAAGTTTCACATATTTTAAGTAATTTTAACAACTGTTTTAATAAAGTTTTTTCTTATATTGTAATGTACTTAATTTAGAATTATTTAGTTTATGTTCAGCAGTAGATATATAGCTAAAGGAAATAGATGACGGTTGAGGTGAGCTACAAGTTCCACCTGGGTCCTGGTGCCTCATGCAGTCTAAGGCTATGTCTCCACTGCATCAGACAAAAAATGGCCCAAAAGTGGCAGTTTTTTCCCAATGCAGGACCGTGTTTTTTGTCACGCTTTGTACAAAAAACATGGTCGCTTCTCGTTTTTTTTACGTCACCCATACAATTGTATGGGAAGAGGCCAAGAAAAGTCCTCCCCCTCGCATAGACTTGTTCATATTCCGCCTGAAAACTGGACAGAAGAATGAACATGTCTAAAAACAGTCTAAAAACAGTCTAAAAAAACGTCCGGCGGAAAATCTGTGTAGTGAGGACCACTGCACGAATTTTCCGTAGAGGTCCATTGTAAAGTTTGACAGAACGGTTTACAGATGGTTTTCAAAACCGAAAACCATCTGTAAAACCGTCCAAAAATCCTTGCCGTGGGGACAAGCCTTTAGAGTGCTTTCCTCAGCTGAATTGCTCTGGTGACTATATAATTGAAGTATAGGTAAGCTTCAGAGAGTTCTTTTTATTGTACACCATACTAATATTTTGATACAACATACAGAATTAAAATGTAATATACATTTCTGAGCCAAATAAGCTCCACTCATAAAAAATAGTAATTCAGTTCTAGTCTGAAAGCTAGGACTAAGTGACAAAATGGATTCCTCATACTGGATTATATAGGGGATACTTCTATATAGTCTTATTTAGTGCTATCTGCTCAAAGTTTTATGAAGTGGCATTGTGGGCAACACATTGGGAATATAAAAAATAGAGGGACATGTTCCTTCTCCCAAAAAATTAGCTAAGCTTTAAAAATATAATAATAATAATTTTGTCTTAATTCATGTTTTCCAGTGTTCCATGATGGATAAAGTGCCCAATAGACCTGTATTTGTCTGGTTTCTGTAACACTTTCATGTTTTATTAGGTGGCTTAGCATAGCAGACTACCTTATTTTGCCTGTCAAGCAATAGAAACGTGATGAAATGGATCCTAAATATCAATGTAATCAAAACCTTATCCATATAGAAGATAATATAACAATATATATATTTTTTTTATCTCACAACTGACTGCCACTTCTTTCTTCTATTTCCAGAATTGTCAATATGATAATGTGTAGGGTTTTACAGTTTTCTCTTTGTATTTCCATTACATAATTCTAATATCTGATCTTTTCATTATTTGAATAGAAATGGAAAAAATATCTGCAGACATTCTGTGTAGGATATATGATATCAGTGGCATATTTTACTCATTCCTAATGGATTATATTGATTACTTATTTTAATACTTATATTTGCAGAACATGTATATCGATGTAATCTTCAATTGCTCCAGGTACACATAAATCAAGAGATCAGAATGTATTAGAGAGAACTGTGTTCTCCAGAGACTGTATACAGCCCAGTTTGCTTAAGATATGCTTAAAAGTTAGACAGTTTTTCATAAACATGTTTTCATAGCTACTGAGCTAAATGTAATTTCACACCTCAGCAAACTTATGTCTTCAGCTAACTGAATGGTATGACTCTGCTACCTTACATCATCAAACACATTTTAGGTTGAAATCAATACAATGGCCTGCAATAATCATCTGTGCACTTTCCTAATCAAATATTTAGATAGAAGCTAATATTCCTGCAAGTTGATTCCAGCAGTAAAAATTTCATCCGATTATTTATTCTTGCATCCACACAGGCTGTTTTTTTTTTTTTGCTCTTCTGGCTAAATGAATAAGATTGCTTGGGCTGATCCATTTTCTTAATTCCTTAACTAAAATTACTATTTAATCTTCTTCTAACAGTTGAAAAAATATGTTAATGCATTTTCTATAAGGATCAGACTGCTTAACAGCTTCATGAAATGCATGTTATGCTATTTCTAGAGACAGCTGAATTCTCCTTTTTGTAGGGAAAAAGAATTCTTTGTTATGTATATAAATAGGAAAATGAACAGTCATGAACATGAGACATCATGCTGAGCCAAATATTATTTAACATTTACATTTGTTAAGACTTCTGAAGAAATGAATTAACGAAGCAGCAGAAAGGCAAGTTGTAAGCAAACATGAAAGGCATCTATATCAGTGCATACCATTAAACACAGTAAATACTGTATATATGCGCAGAACACTTTTCTCAAGTTAGTAGTGTATGCATGAATACACCTTATTCATTATTCATTATCATACACATTATCATTAGATATCATGATTCCTCTTCCCTACAATCTCAGTGTCTTAAATATGAGCCTTTACCATTGGGATTTAGGGAGCTAGGTATGCGGGGTCCCTATCAACACTGTGCTTTATTTAAATAAATGCCAACCAACTTATACAATTCCAACCAAGAGTGTAACTATAGCCATAGCAGCAGTAGCAACTGCTTTAGAGCCCAAAAGTTGAAGGGGCCCCACTTAGGTGCAAGAACAGTGTTCTTCTCTATAGGGAACAAATAGTTGATGGCTTTGTGCTCTCCAGCACTGCTGTGTGGGTTCTCCAATATTTGACAGTAATATTCAGACTTTTAATTACATTGCTACTCATACTGCTGTTTTAGAATATTACTATTAGGTGGTGGGTCCCCATCTCATTTTGTTATGGAGGCCTGTGAAGTCTAATTAGAACATGAACGCCCACTTTTTTAGTTGAGTTTAAAATGTATAATTATTTATTGCAATTTTCTTTAAACAATCCACATGAAATCATGGTGAACATATGAACCTTCATATCCACCCAAAACAAGTAGAAGAGCCATTCAAACTACTAACAAAATCATGAATAATTTGATATATTTATTTATACAGGGCACTGTACAGAGAATGGCATTATTCACATTGGTCCTGTCCCCCTTGGGGATCATTTCAAATTAACCAATCAATATGTTTTTTGAAGTATAAGGGAAACCAGCATACCTTGAAGTAACCAATGCAAAAATATAAACACAGGGAAAACATAAAAACTCTTTGCAAATGCTGTCTTTAGGAGGGAGAGGTGTGTAATATGAGCCCAAGATTTCAACGCTGCAAAGTAAGGGGCAGTTTACACGGCACAGGACAAATACCGGCCTATTTGCCGGCCGGTATTTGTCCTGTTTTGCGCCCGTCCCCACGGCCGCGGGGGGGACGGCTCTTCTCCGCGATGAGCGGAGAAGAGCCCTCCCCCCTCCCATTGAGAAGCACATCTTCCGTCGGGAAACCTTGATGGAAGATTGTGCTTCTACAATGTTTGGCCGCCGGACCGCCGGCGGCAAAACCGTCCGATGGCAAAACCTGTGCAGTGGGGACTGCTGCACAGGTTTTGCATAGAGCACAATTGTGCTAATTTTCGGCCGGTTTTTCAGGCGGTCTGAAAAATCGCAAACCGGCTGAAAAACCGGCCGAAAACCCGTGCCGTGGGGACATGCCCTAACAGTGCTAGGCAATAAGCCACCATGGTTAGCACACAATGAACAGCTACTACTATAAAGAATAGACAATCTCCTCTTACACAGGATCATTGAATGAAATCCAGCAGACAATTTACAGAGGCATGAATATCTTTTTACACTTTGTGACTGGAGTATTTTCTTGTTTTAAAGATTAATAAATATGCACAAATAGTAAATTTTTTTTCTTCTGGATTGGTCAATCCATATTTATTTAGTAGTGAACAATTAATATATCCATCTGTATACAGACTACAAATACACATGAATAAATAACTATAGATGAGATAGTTATTAAAGGGCAGTAACTACATTTTCCTATCCTCAGATTAATTTACCTATATTCTGTTGAGCTACTTGCATGTAATACAATTAATTTGCTTGTTTAGTTTGGTGGAATATTTTATTTGTCTCTTAAATGTTACATTGCATGCATTTCTAAATGCAGAAGCAAATAATCCCTACAGTAAGGCTATGTCTACACAGTTAAAATAATATCAGAAATCTGACGGTATTTTAACGTCGCTGCAACACATTTTTTGTGCACAAAAACAATGTTAGAATTAGGATTTCCCATGGCTCCATACATTGAGGGCTACGGGAATCCGTCAGGAATCCGGCATAAGATAGAGCATTTTCTATATTCCATCGGCTGGACGGCGGCTCAGTAGAAAATCCATACTGTGTAGACTACAGCACGGTTTTTCTATTGAGGTCTACACCACAAGGTTCAGTCGGATTTTTGGCAGATACTAAGGGTGACATGTATGAAAGGGTTTTTTCACCCTTTTTCTGGTGTACTATGTATCTAACTGAGCTGGCTACGATGTCTAATGCACCTAATGAATGTGTTAGGTGCATTGTTCATAAAACTCAACACTTTCAAATACGCCTAACATGAAGGGGTGTCCTGGGGACGTTCTGGAGGCGTTATGGAAGTGTGTTGCACCACAATCATAATATTAGACACATACATGAATGTGGTTCGGCAAAACTATGTGCATTACTGCTACGACAGCCAGACCTATTTCAATGTGGTCTGCCTGAGCCGGAGGAGTCGAAGTGAAGCTAGATTTGCTGTAAGGGGCAAAAATGTCCAATATTTCTCAACTTACACCAGTACATTAGTAAAAAGTAATTTATTGTAACTATCAAACTGTTTAAAATTTAAATATTTAAATTTAATGAAAAATGTGATCATATGAAATTAATATAAAAAATGTATGTCCCCAAAATATTGAAATATCTCCTATAAAATGTATTTAAAATTCATAGAATCTTAAACTAATTTTACATTAAATAACCCACTGATTATTTTGTTCAGATTTTTATATTTTAAATTTTTATTACATTAAATTTGAAATGTATTTTTGCTGCTCTCTCCCTTTATTCTAAATACAGCAAGAGCCAGCACAGCTAAGGTATTGCTGGGACCTGTTGTCCTCCAAGCAGGATCAGTACTATATTTTTTATTCACTGACATGCTATTCTAATGACTTTTCTCTTATTTCCAGCCTTTCTATAACCTTAATACTGAGTTCCGTAACGCACCAAACACATAGGCGAGGCGCGTTGGACTTTCCACACCATTGATGAGCACAAAAAACACTTTCAGACATCAGGCGCATTTTACACTGAAAATGACACGACTATTCACTTTGACGCGCCTTCCTTCCTACATGTTGCCCTAAATGCTGAGTCCGCCGCAAATCCATTCAAATACCTGTGCTGTGTAGATATAGCGCAAAAGAAAACATTCAATGATGTTTCTACTTTTTAGGTTTAACTTGACAGAAGATTTAAATTTGAGATAAAATAAATAGCTGTATATAGTATTATAATAGGATTAAAGTAATGTGTTCATGTTTTAATTGCACTAATATGTTCAAAATGTTTACAAGTCAGAGATTATTTGTACACGTATAATTTTTAGCCTTTTGTATTATATTTTTCATATTTGGAGCACAGAATATATTTGTGGTAAATGATTATGCCTGAACAACTGTAGGTGGTGTAGAGGTGGTAAATGCACCTGTCCTCTAAAGCCTTAGTAGTCAAAAAGGTCTCCATCTTAGATGAAGATACAGTTATAACTCATGAAAGTTTAGGACAAATTTAAAAATGAAAAAGTCAATAAAAAGAAGTTTAGGACACTTTTACAGATTTTGCATTGGGACCCAGCTTCCTCTTTCAACTGGAATCCTTTCAATCATTAGAAAGGCATACTTACCAATTTTAAACAGAACTATTAAGATATATTGACATAACTGTAGTTTACCTTTATCCTCTATCATGATGCATGGTTACCATGACAGCTGGGAGTCAAACAATGCTCTCCATCTGTCTCTAATGATTGACAACTAATGTAGCTAATATAGTAAAATAAAAGTTAAAAATTAAAAAAGAATGAAAAAAGAAAGTGCAAAAAAAAAAATACATTAAAGTAATAATAATAATAATCTTTATTTATATAGCTCCAACATATTGCACAGCACTTTACAATTTAGAGGGTATACGTACAGACAAACCGGACATTACATTATAAAAAAGCTACTTACAAATCAGACACAAGGTGTGAGGTTCCTGCTCGCAAGAGCTTACAATCTATTAGGGTGTATGGGTGAAACAAAGGTGACAAGTGTTCGGTTTACAATGGTCCAGCCATGTTACATAAATATGGGTTAGTGTACACAAAAAGTGGGTGAACCTGCCACAACTATATACTGTACAACTATATACATGTAAGTGCCTGTGAGTGCCCAGGTCCAGGAAGTGATGAATGAGTATGACAGAAATTAGGGGTGTTAACAATTAGGCATCTTGATAGGCCTGCCTAAGAAAATGAGTTTTCAGAGTGCGCTTGAAACTATGAAGGTTGTGAGTGTGCCTGATCATATGGGGTAACAGTAAAAGTAAAAAGATAAATAACCTTTTTCTCATTACAAATTCCTTATCATGAGAAAAAGAACACATTTGTTATGACTTAGGCTACAAAACTGACATGATATTTAACCTGCATGGTGAACGCTGTACAAAAATAGATAAAATAATCTGCCAGAATTGTGATTTTTGTTCACTCAATAGAATGGAATGAAAAGCAATCAGAAAACATAAAAAAACCAAAGTGGAATGAATGAAAATATCAAGTTGTGGATATCACAATATAGCAATGCAATAACATTAGTTTAAAAAAATATATAATGTTTTGATGCATAAAAGCAGAATATAAAAAATAAAATATAATTTTATTTATCCTGTGATATCAGGATTACCTTGTTCAACCTTCCTTCCACACATGGATTAAAAGACAATCAAAAAGTCATGTCCCTCAAAATGGTACGAAAATGAAAATGACAACTTATCCTACAAAAGACAAGATCCTACGCAGCTCTGTCAACAGAAAAATCAAAAAGGTTATGGCTCTCCTGAATATGGCGCTGCAAAAGCTTGTGATATAGAATGTAAATTGTCAGTTCTGTCAGCAGAACAATGATGGGAATCTCCCACCCTTCAGACCATCAGAATAGAAGGAATGTTTAATGAGTCAAAGACATTATATATTGGATCCCCAGACTCCACCTCCTGGTGTACAGACTGTCTGAATAGATGCTTCCATTTAATCCCTGTGTGTGGGTGTAGCAAGAAGAATCCCCTAGAGAGGACATCCTCTCTAATGAGGGTGTTTGAAACAGACAAGGAAGCCTACTACAATTCTATTAAATGGAAATGAAAGGCTTTTCAGCTACGGTAGCTGGCTAAAAGGTGCTATGAGCCCTGATGAAGGTAGGCAAGTCTAGATCTCCAGACATATAGGCAAATTACACAACCTCTTTGGTCCAATAGGATATACAGATTTTAGAGGTTTTCAAAACTATTGAACCAGAAATTAATATTAATGGATTCTCAACCACCTTAATTGAGAAGGTTCTTCATGAGGCATCTACTCATGTTTAAAAAAAAACTTGTCACATTGTGAACTACTTGCCATCTGGTTGATACATAGTCGCATGAGCTGGAACTTTGGGTGTTATTGAGAGCCCTGAAGGAAGACTATACATAGATCAGTGGAACTACAAGTTGTAGTTCTCAAACTCATTTAGTGGAAGTACTGCTAGTAGGAAAATAACCTTCTAGAGAGTTAAAAGGGCTCATATAACTTCCTCAAGACTATGGGTATGCTCACATGGCGTACTTTGACATGTATTTTTGCACGTATTTCATGCCGAAGTACATGCCAAAATAAACCCAAAACAATGTGCAAGTAGACTTCTCACAGACTGTAATCTAAAATACGTGCCATCTTTCAGATGACTCATATTTTACTCTTGTATTTTTGCATACATCTGAAAAGAATTGACATGTCATTTATTTCAGGAATTTATGAGCTGACAAATAATTACATATAGGAGGCAGACATCTATCTCAGGCCATTGCGTGTCGTAATCGCATTGAAATTACGCGCTTGCAACTACATAATTTAAACAGCGCAACAAATGTGTTTTGCTGCATGTACTTGTGCCACTGCAATACACTATGTGAACTCCCCATAAAGGAAGATCTTAGATAATAAACAGTTTCCTGGCAGACATTTTTTGTTTTGCTGCTTTATTCCATCAGCATACAAATGAACCTGTGTGCTAGGAAATTGTGTATTGCTTTGGACATTATTACTACGTACACTAACTAGCTTCAGAGTGCTGATTCTATTTGCTGAATGAGAGAAAATCTTAGGCTGACACAGGGTGCAATATCCAAGTGCTGTTACATAGACGGCTGCACAAATGCTACATGGCACCCAACAACCATTAAGAAAAATCTGTTCTCCAAAAGCCAAATAGCACTTTTTTTTCTAAGCCCTTCCATATGCCCAGACAGCCAGTTTATACCAACATATGAGGTTGTGCCATGCTTGGAAGAAATTACACAACTAATTTCATTATACTTTTTCTCTGGCATTGCTTATGAAAAAAGAAAAATGGAGCGAAAATTTCATGCTATCAAAAAAAGAAATTAACTTTCCCAACATTAAAAAAATCAGTTAAATACTTATGAGGTAAATATACTCATTACACCCCTAGATGTAATTATTGAGGGGTGTATTTTTCAAAGTTAAAACTTTTAAGTTTTAGCAACTTAAAGTGTCTGTAACCCTGAAATGGTGCCTAAAAGTATCCTTATAAAATGGTGACCCCAAAATTTTGAAAATAAATCGTCTAATTTTGAAGCTTGTGGTTGAGTCAAAAAGAACACAATGGCCACATATGAGATATTTTTAACAGTAGAATTGGTAAAATCCAAATTGTCATGTTAATCTAACATCTACTGCATTCCAGTAAAAAATTGATGAAAATAAGAAAAATCTGAAAAAAATTAAATGTAGAAATTGTACCTGTACTTTATTTTTTCCAGTGAAACACCTAAAGGTTTAACAAACCTCATAAATACTTTTTTTGTATACCCTGAGATGGCAGGTTTTTAAATAAGGTCATTAATTGGGGTGTTATAAAAGGGCTTTTTAAAGCCATGTCAGAACTGAGCTGGTCCATAAAAAAATATCTGTCTATGTAATAATTGTTTTGTGCGCAATAACTATGTGTCTTATATGCAGAAAATTAAGGGTGACATGTCAGAAAAGAAGTGCCTCCACACTAGTTTTAAGGTGCATTAAATGGCTGCAGCAGTAACGGGTTATACTCTTAGCAAAGGCTTTCCTAATTCCCTAATGGGTTTTTCTAATATGAATTGTCACAGAATGTAAGCAAGTATCTCTTTTGTATGTTCACAAAAGTAGAGATGTTATATTTGTCCCTTGGCCAATGTTACCAATTTGTCTAATTTTAGATTTGGACTATGTATCTTGTAGCTATTACAAAGAGTAGCTGGATATATGTCACCCGTAACATTAAAACCACTGACAACTGAAATGGGTAAAATTGATTATCTCATTACAAAATCGAAAGGGTGAGGGGATGGAATATATTTGGCAACAAGTGAATATTTAGTTCTTGAAGTTGATTTGTGGTGAAAGCAAAAATAATGGGCCAGGTTTTCAATGATAGTGCGCCAGTTTTCTGTCGTAGATTACGATAAAAAGAATGGTGTGTGTCATATCTGACTTATTCCTAACACATTTGCGCCAAAAAAGAATGAGCCCATCCGACAAAACCAACACTTTTTTCTGCACCACTCTTCAGTGAGTGTCTATAACAATTTGTGCAAGACAAATTTATGTAGCTCTTATGCCAGGAAGCATTTGTAGTTTATGTGTAATTGTTCATGCCATTTTCAAAGTGGCAAGGCTAAGACAAAATGTGTCTCAGGACACTCTTTTGGCACATGGTAGTTTGTCTTGCAACATGACATAATTATGATGTGCCATGAGACACTTTTATGCATATTGACAAATGATACACTAACCTTATGAGATGTCTAACTGTCTAGTCCAGGCCAATTTTAATACATCTGACTCAATCTGTAAGCACAACAATCTGGGTGCCTTTTGAGTGACATGACTGCCGGCCTAGTTTGTTCCATTTCATAAGACATGATTTACTCACACAAGGCTCCCACACAAAGTTTGATATCAGCCCATGGCCCTAGAACATATGACATAGGTTTGACCTAAAAATCCTCTGAGTTGAACTAGACTTTTTAGTGTGTCTGCTGTTGTAAATCCATTTAACCCAGAAGATCTATGAGCAAATCCTTTACATGTAGTGCAAGTATGCTGTGGTATAAAGTTTCACACAAAGTATTCTGTTCAATTTAATAGCTTGACAGAGTCTGCTTTCAGTAGATTGGAAAAAGAGACTGTTGCATTAGAGTAGCTGGCTAGACAGATGGTGCAAGCAGGGGCACAACAGCTAAGAATGATGATGCAAAAACAGTGGGCTCGTGAAAAGACTTTATAGAAACATCAATAAAAAATGACACAGATTAATATGAAGCCATGGGAATCCATTGCTTAACAGAAGGAGGATGGCCAAAAGTACCTGGCACAATTTGCAGCAAAGCCTGGAGGCTATCAAATTGCAAGTGGAGATGTTCCTGAAAAACTAAGTGAGTGCATCAAGCAAAGTATAAATGCAAAGCAGAAATAATAATAATAATAATAATAATAATAATAATAATAATTAATAATAATAATAATAATAATAATCTTTATTTATATAGCGCCAAACATATTTCCCCAGCACTTTACAAAATTTAAGGGGAAACATTTCAGACATTTAACATTAAAGTACTTCAAATGAGACACAAGGTGTGAGGGCCCTGCTCGTGAGAGCTTACAATTATTAGGGGTGTATGGGTGAAAAAATAAGGTAAGAAGTGCCAAGTTTACAATGGTCCAGCCATGTTTCATAAAAAAGGGGGTGGTTTACATGAAAAAAAGGATGAACTGCCACCAGACTGTAAAATCTATATACAGATAAGTACATGTGGACTGCCCTAGTGTAGGGTGTGAAGATGTGTGTGATAGCAGTTAGGGATCTTGGTGGCCAGGACCGAGAAGATGTATTTTTCAGGGCCCTTTTTAAAATGTGAGGGTTGTGAATGTGCCAGATCGCCCGCGGAAGCATATTCCAGAGAATTGGTGCTGCACGTGTGAAATCTTGTAGGCGGGCATGAGAGGTTCGGATGATTGATGAGTGTAACCTGAGGTCAGCAGCAGAGCGAAGAGAGCAGTAGAGAACTGTGGGGTTTGTTGGCCAAAGTTTTAAATGACTTTGATGTCTTAATGTCCAGTTGTAAAGAGCCAGAATACCACTACTAACGGCAAAAATTGGAACAATGTTGAGGATATTTGACAATGTACTATTGAATGTTAAGCCGCTAAAAGGTCATTTCTTACTTGAACGTGTTTTCCAATAGACAGATTAGCTGGGAAGCAATGAAAAGGTTTCTAGGGGTGATAAAACCCCCAAATAGCGGGGTGGCTTCGGTAATCATTTCATTTTAAACAAAAAGATAAAAACATTCCAACTTCTTTAACTATGTTGTTTATTCTAATCGAACATTTATTTGGATAATCATTAGAGATGGCCGAATTTCTCAAATTCGGTTGGGGTCACTTCCCCCGAATTTTCCAAACCAAAATTCGTTTCGGTCCGAATTTACTTCGGACGAATCACGTTAAAAACAGCTATTTCCAGGCTGCCCGAGCCTTTCAGGGTGCTGTAGAACGGTTTTGGGATGCTTAAAAAATGCAGAGGGAGTTTTTTGGGTTTTGGTTTTTCATACAATTTTGTGTTTTTGTATGACACGCACATTGGGCTCCCCCGCTCTTAGAAACGCCCTTCCCCTATTTTAAAAAACCCTGGGCACTTTTAAAAGGAAAAAAAAGACCAAAAAACTTTTAAAGGGGGGGGGGAATGTAGCCTGATAAAGGGCATGCTAGGGGAAAGCTGGAAAAAACAAAACTGAGAGCTCAAAGGGGGCAACATTTGTGATAGAGTGTGGAGGTTTACGGCGGGGAGCCAAAAGCAGCATGAGGTCAGGCAGTGGCCCCAATGCATTTGGAGGCGGCAAAACAGTATTAGGGGCCCCAGAGTGGGACAATCACCCCAGGGGTGGAGGTCACGGCGGGGAGCAGTTTTTGAGGTGCAGTTTGGGACAATGGCTTTCCCGGAGGTGGCAAAAAAAGTATTTGGCCAAGAGTGGCACAAACACACAGTGTGGAGGGGACGGGGGCAGCATATTTAGGTCGGAGTGGCACAATGAATTTTTTGGGGGCGGAAAAAACCCGTATTAAGCCACAGGTGGGGACAAACCCCCAGTGTGGAGGTCACGGCGGGGGCAAGTATGAGGTCAGGCCGTGGCACAAATTTACATTTGGGGGGCGGAAAAAAAGTATTAGGCCACGGAGTGGCCCAATGGTACCCCTTTTGGGGTCACGGGAGGGAGCAGTATGAGGTAGACAGTGGCACAATGACATTATGGAGGTGGAAAAAAGTATTAGGGCACAGAGTGGCACAACCACAGGGGGTCAAGCCCGGGAGCAGGGATGGGGTAGGGAGTGGACCCAAAGACATTATGGGAAAGGGGGCAAAAAAAGTATTAGGCCACAGAGTGGCACAATTTATACCCTGTGGAGGTCCCCGGCAAACAGCAGTATGAGGTCAGACAGTTTGGGCCCGACATTTTTTTTGGGGGCGGGAAAAAAAAAAGTTTTTAGGGCACAGAGTGGCCAAAACACACAGTGTGGAGGGCCGGCGGCGCAGTATGGGTCAGACATTTGGGAAAAATGGCATTTTGGAGGTGGCAAAACAGTTTAGGCCCCGAGTGGCACAATCACCTGTGTGGAGGTCCCCGGCGGCGCAGGGTTATTGGGGGTCAGGGGAGTGGCAAATGACATTTTGGAGGCGGAAAAAAAAAAAGTATTAAGCCACAAATGGCCAATACCAGTTGTGGAGGTCACGGCGGGCAGTATGAGGTTAGCAGTGGCACAAAGACTTTTGGGGCGGTAAAAAAAAAGTATTAAACCCAGAGTGGCACAATCCCCACGTGTGGGGGGTCACGGCGGGGGGGGCAGTATGAGGGGCAGGGGAGTGGCACAATGAAATTTTGGAGGGGCAAAAAAGTATTAGGCCCCGAGTGGGCCCCAAAAAAACCGTGTGGAGGTTTACCGGCAGGGGGCAGTTTTGGGGGTTTAGCAGTGGGGACAATGGACATTATGGAGGTGGGAAAAAAAAGTATTTTGGGGACAGGTGGCACAATCACAAAAGTGGGGTCACACGGGGAGCAAAATAAAGAGGTAGGCGTGGCCCCAATGACATTTGGAGGGGCAAAACAGTATTAAAGGGACGAGTGGGACCCAAAAGACCGTGTGGAGGTAAAGGCAGCGGGAGTATTTAGGTTTAGAAAAGTGGATAATGACTTATGGAGGCGGAAAAAAAGTATTTTGGGGACGAGTGGCACAATACCAGTGTTTGGGGGCACCGGGGGGGGCCCCCAAATATGAGGTTTAGGGCAGTGGCACATGGGATTTGGGGTGGCCAAAAAGTATTAGGCACAGAGTGGCACAAACACCGGGGTGGAGGGGCCCGGCCGGGGAGCAGTATAGGTAAAGGGAGTTTGGGCCCAAAAGGGCTTTTTGGGGGCGGGGAAAAAAAAGTAATTTTGCCAAGAGTGGCACAATCCCACGTGTGGAGGTCACGGGGGCGCAGGTTTTAGGTCAGGCAGTGGCACAATGACTTTTTGGAGGCGGGAAAAAAAAGTATTAAGCCCCAGAGTGGCACAATACACAGTGTGGAGGTCACGGCGGGGAGCAGTATTTAGGTCCGGGGTGGCCAATGACTTTATTTGGGGCAGCAAAAAAGTATTAGGGCCCCAGGTGGGACAATCCCCAAATGGGGTTCCCGCCCGGGGGGCAGTAGAGGGGAAGGGGAGTGGCACAATGACAAATTTTTGGGGGCGGGAAAACCGTAAATTTGGCCACGAGTGGCACAATGTTTCCGTGTGGAGGTCACGGCAGCGCTTTATGAGGTCAGACAGTGGCCACAAGACCCTTTTGGAGGGTGGAAAAAAAAAGAATTTGGGCCCCCAGGGGTGGCACAATCACCAGTGGAGGGCACAGCGGCAGCAGTATGAGGGCAGGCAAATGGCACAATGAAAATTTTGGAGCTGGCAAAAAAGGAGTAGGCCCAAAAAGGGGGTACAATGACACAGTGTGGGGGGGCCGGCAAAGGGGCAAAAGCAGCAGCATAAGGTCAGACATTTTTACAAAGACACAGTGTGGAGGGGAGGCAGCAGCCACCCGGGAGCAGCATGAGGTAGGGCAGTGGCACAAAGACAAAATTTTGGAGGTGGCAAAAAAAAAGGAGTAGGCCCCAGTGTGGGAGGGGGACGGCAGCAGCCCCCGGCAGCAGCATGAGGTCAGACAGTGGCACAAAAGACACAGTGTGGGGGCAGACAGGAGTCCCAGCAGCAGCAAGAGGGGCAGGGGAGTGGCACAAAAGACATTTGCAGGGGGGCAAAAACCCGTACCAGGGCCCCAGATGGCACAATGACACAGTTGGGGGATGTCCCCGGGGAAAAAGCAAAAAGCAGCAAACAGCTTTAGCAATAGAGTGGCACAATGACGAGTGTTGGGGTGGGTGGCAATTTCCAGTCCCTGGTAAAGACGGTGGTAGGCAGATGGAGAAAAAATTCAGCGATGTGTGGCATCAAGGGGGTGGCGGGGACAGAAAAAAGTGGGGTGGGCAGGTTTTGTTTTTAACCCAGACTGACGCCCCAAAGGGATTGGTGTGTGGGAAATCCTGGCCCAAACCCGCCTGATTCCCTCTTGACAAAAAGGGCAGTCGTTTTAAATTTTCCCCTGGACAAGGGGTTCTCCTTGGGGTAAAAGATTGGGCCCCCCCCGCCCCTAACTTTCCCCTTTGGGTGCCCACTATGGCCGGGGGGGGGGGGGGACGCTTCTCCACGCAAAAATCCCGGGAAGTTGCCCGGGGCCCCCAAAATCCAGTTTGGGTGCCCCGTAGCCGCGGGGGGGGGGGTTTTTCTAACTGGGGGGCCCGAGTGCTGTCCAAGTAGGGCCCCAACCTGTTGGTTCAGGGAATGCTCCAGGTCCGTGCTGCTGTGCTGGGGAATGCCCCCCCTCACTAGGGGGGGTGGGGAAGGAAAACTGCTCATTTGTGACTCCGACCCTTTGGTTACTGTGGGAAAATGGTTTCTGCTTCCCACCCCCCCAAAACCCTTCCCCCCCGCAGCCCCGGGGTAGTAGTGGGGGCTGGGGGGAAACCCCCGGTCAGACCCGTCGAGGAAGGGGCGATGCCGACATAGGGAAACGGCCCCAATGATTAGGAGGTTTCCCCATAGTATTTGAGTTTGTTTCCCTTCAATAGTGGGAAAAAAAAAAAGGGTCCCCTTTTGGAAAGGGTTTTCGAGGGTCCCCAAAAGGGTGGGAGAGCCCAAAAATATCCCCTGCGGATGTGGACTATTCGGGTTTTCACTAGCCAGGCAATTAAGCATGCTGCGGTGTAACGGTGCGGGGCCCATGGACGGGATGCCGAAAGGGGCCGGGCCCCCGAAAATCCAGGGGGTGGATCCTCTTTGATCACCCCGGCGAGGTGGTAGCTGGGGAAAACGCCAGGGATGGGGTTAAAGGGGCCCCCGGTCTTCACCAGAGCCCC
>JAODAL010056232.1:0-23428 GCA_025379985.1 Phyllomedusa bahiana | reverse complement strand
TCTTTGGGGCGGGTTTTATGGCTTTTAATCATGTAGATTAAAAAAAAAAAATTACAGATTTATGGCTAGGTTGTTTTGCACTCGTGATCCCAAATCCCCTTGCTTTATTTAGAGAGAGAGACCCCAATAAAACCCCCCCTATCACCCAAAACTACCCACCTCCCCCTTATAAAACCCGCTCCACCATTACTAAAAAACCCCCCCCACCTGAACTTCCCCCCCATGTGGAGTTTGTACAGAGGTAACCACAGAAAAGGGTAGTGCGGGGAAAAATTAAAATTTTTTAAAGATTTTTTGTGTGGTATTTTTGCAGAGATGAGCCCGTGGCAAGGAGAAGTCATCAGGGAGGGGTTAAATGGATGCAGAAGAAAAGGAAAGAGAAAAATTTCATTTTTAAAATGTTCCAATGAGTAAATAGTTGTAACTCCCCTGAAACCCTTTAAAAATTTCCGCAGAGCTTGGTGGTACACGGGGTTAATTTCCACTATATGGTCACTGTATAGGGGTAATATACAGCCTACATAGTCCTTGCACATTGGTATTTACCACTATATGGTCACTGTATGGTAGAAATTTTGGTAGTAGTGTAATGGTTTAGGTTCAGGTACCTCCCAGCTCTCCTGGATACTGAATAGGCTTTTCAACGTCCAGGAAAGCTGGGTGACGTCAAGCCCCTCAATTGGCTTTTTCCCAAAGAGCCGTTAACTTTTTGAGTGTAACTTTTTTTAAAGGGGGTTGGGGGCTTTTATAAAGGGGGGTTGTAGCCCTACGAAAATTTTTTGGGGGTGTCGTCCCCTAGTTTACCACAGCTTTGAATCCCCATGATACCCACTTTAAAAATTTTGGCCAGTATGGTTTAAATATTTTTTTGAATCAAATAACAGCTTTTAATATAAAAGTAAAGTTTTTCCCAAACTAGCTTCATGTTTTTTTTTTTCCTTTTTCCGTCCTTTTTTATCTTCATAAGACCCCCGCTTTTTGCGGTGAAATTCCTACTTGGGGGGAAGGGGGTGTCAGTAGAGTCGGGTAACCCCATCTTTTTTCCTATAAGCCCCGGGCCCTGCTTTTTGCAATCTGGGGATTCCCCCCACGGGTTATCACTGCTAGGGCTTATGTTTTGAAAATAGGGGTGTCATTCCCCCCAAATTTTTGGGTTTCTTGTTTTTCATGATAAGGGATGATAACAAAGGAAATCATGGTCACTTTTGTAAACTGTTCAGATTTTGCAGTCTCATTTTCATGACACCCAGTACAAAACCGCCAAAGGTCTGAACTGCTACCCTCTGTCCCCTTACTGTTGGGTAAGTCCTTCAGCAGGATAAAAGATGAACATTTCCCCTTCCCTGTAATTTTTAATGTAATTACTTTTTTTTCCATTTTTCAATACTGGCTGGCAAGATTCAATGCAGCCAGATTTGGTTCACTGATCGGTCTTTCCCCCATTTCGGGGGGGAGTGTCCTGGCTAAACCCTGGCTTCAAAGAAACCCCCTACTGAGTGTGATGAAACCCATTCAGTGGGGCCTTTATGAAAAAATTTAAAACCCGTTACAGGGTTCTGAAAGCAGGACGGGTTTAAATATTTTTAGTAATTTATTAAATTCCCAAAAGGTTTAATATAATAAGTTTTTGAGCCTATAAAAATAAAAAGATAAAGGAAAACCCCTTTTTTAAGCCAAAATTTTAGGTAGAATAACCCCACCCATTGGGAAAGGTTTAAGATAGAAAAAAAATAAAAAAATTAGGAAAGTGCCACTAGGTAGCTATACAGGCCCCTCAGCAGGTAGATAAGCATATAGGACTCCGACAGTCAGTAGATATATAGGTACCCTCAAAATGTGGACTAAGGGCCCCCCTCATTTTGTATATAAATCCACTCTGTAAGAAAGAGGTATTTACCCCCAATTGTTATCCCCTCAGTGAGTAGATATGCCCCTTCACTAGGTAGATTAGTATAAAGGCCCCCCAAAATTAGGGGTAGGAAGAAACAGAGTCCCCCTTTTGAAAACATACAGTATATAGACCCCCTATAGGGTAGGGAGAAAATTTTATAGGTCCCAAATTGGTCAGTATATTTAGCCCCCCGGGAGGTAGGTATATAAATTTTCCTCCAGTAGATGGTTAAATAGACCCTCCCAAAAAAGTAAGAAGGTTATAGGAAACCCAAAATATATAAGCCCCCCCCGTAAAGGGGGGACATAGGGTTCCCCAGTTTGGGAAAAGGGTTTATTTAAAGGGTCCCCCCAGTACAAAAGTAGGGGACTTTGTCCCCTTATACTAGATAGGTAGGGTTTTTTCTTAGCCCCGTAGGTATGGAGGGGACTTTGGGCTCCATTAGTAATTTAAAAAGTAATTTTGGGCCAAACCAGTAGGTGGGTAGGGGAGGAAAGGCCTGTTTATTAGTAAAAAGGGCTCCCAGGGAGGGGAGATAAAATTTTAAAGGGACCCCAGGGTGTAGGTAGTATTTTAGGACCCCAGTAGGGAGATAGGGATATACTTGGCCCCCCAAATAGTAAATTAGGTAATTTTAAAGGGCCCCCCCACGTTGGGAAAATAGGAATTACTGTCCCTAGTAGTTAGGTTTGGTAAATTTTGGGCCCCCTATAAAAAAAAAAAATAATAATACTCACCTTCCCTTTTTCCCCCAATGAAACTTCTTGAGTCCAAGGTTTATTAGGGGCCCTCAGGCCCGCCCTTTATGGCAATGGGGAAGGCAGCGGAAACAGACGCACAAAAAACATCATCACATTGTGCCCCCTCTCGGCTTTTGGCATCTAGAGGGGGGTGAACCCGGCCCGGAAGGGGGCTGTGGCCCCTGGATCAGGGGCCCAGTCGCAAGTGGGAACCACTGTTTATACTCTGTAGTACGCCAAGTTGGCCCGGGCCAGGACCATATCGTTCCTTTTTCCCTGCCATTTTTCAATTGTTGCAGGGTTTCCCCCGGGCGCGCATTTTAAATTTTGGGGTGGAAAGCAAGCGTCCGGAAATTTGGGGGCCCCTGAAAGGAAAACCCCAGCCCTCCCCGGGGGAGGTCCGAGGGGGCCACAGCGAAAGATTTAAGAAAAGGATAGTATTAACTTGAACCCTATTCTATACATTTTTGCCACTTAAATTTAAAGCAGACTCTTTGGCCCCTTTAATGTTTAAATTGTAAACAAGGGACTGAAAAAATTAGTTTCCCTTTAAATCTCTTTTTAAAAAAATGATAATCTTTAAACCCAGCCAAATCATATATCTTATCGCTTAAAAGAGGACCAAAGTGAAAAGAATCAATGGGGAAAATGACTGTGCTGTAAAGCTCCACAGTGAAATGGGTTTTTTGGCAGAAAATTTGAAAGGAAATCGCACACAACTTCAGTTTTTCCCTTATGGGGGGAAAGGTAAAAAACATTGTAAAAATTCAACCTCCTTTTAAAACCAAACTTTGCATAAATCACAGTAAAAGCAAATTAAGATTCTAAGTTTCCTTTTTTATTAAAAAGATGTTTGTACTCTCCCCCCCTTTTACTTACTGTGCACTTGATCAAAAACACTAGGGAATCTTTTCTGGCCCCTCAGCTTCACTGAGAGCTCGGGTTTACAGCTCCCCGTAGATTCTTGAGAGGTGAGGTGGAGGAAGGGTAGAGACCAAAGAACAAGAGATGTGTTTTTTTTAAATCTGAACTCGTGGGGGCTGCAGGCTGATTTTCACTGTGTATAATGTCATCCTGCTGTTTGTAGACCCTCTTAGGGCTTGTCCCCACAGCATGGTTTTTGTCGGTTTACAGACTTAAAAAAACCCTTTGTAAACCGACTGTCAACCTTTTTCATTGATTTAAAAAGAAAACCCGTGCAGCGTCCATACTGCGCAGATTTTCCCTAACGAAAAATTAGACATGTTCATTCTGCCGCCTGGGTTTTCAGGCAGAACTGAAAATGTCAATGTGAAGGGGACAAAATTGAATCGTAAAACGCAAAATAGCCGTCCCCTATGTGCCAAAAACGACAAAATCTGGTAATGTTACCGTATTTTGTCATTTTTTGTATGCACCCTTACTCCCCCAAAAACCCCCCCACCGTGGCGTGTTTATGACATTGTAAGGCATCTTTACAGGGTTACTTCGTCAGGATTTCAGCTTATTGTGCCCGACTGCGCTGCAGTACGGGTGAAATCCGCCAACATTACGGTTAATCCATAGTTCTCATAGAGAACTATGGACTCAGTCTCTCCTCCCGGCAGGGTACGCGCCGTGGACAATGTATGTCTATGGGGCCGGCGAGTTGCCGGCCCCCGCCCCACGAAGTCGGCGTAATTGTGGGGCGAAATCCGTCCCCGCAATTACGTCGGCAATAAGCCATGTGAACCAGGCATTCAATCTTCAGTATAAATAATGTGCTATCTGTATTCTACAGGTTGACACGAATCCGGCAATACCAACATACTACTAACATGTAGGGTTTTCATTATGTTTTGGTATCATAAAAAAAGTTTTGTATTTTTCAAGTTTTTGTCTCTGCACCACTGTCTGCGACCAACAACTTTTTTTGTACTTCTACCTTTGGACTTGAGTGAGGATGAATTTTTTTTTCGGGCTGAAGTGGACTTTTTATTGGTACCAGTTTGGAATACATAGGACGTTTTGATCACTTTTGTTCCAACTATTAGAGGACGTGAAATCACCCAAAATAACGTGAACTTCTTTTGCCTATGGTGTTCTGCGTGTGGGATAAATGATGTTATATTATTAACAGATCAAACTTTTTCAGACGCGGTGCTACCAATTATTTTTTGTAGTTAAACTTTGAGTCCACCTTGGGTGCTTCACGACTAGAGGCGTGATCGTTTATTATAATGCAATAGTGTGTACAAATAGTGTGTAGTAAAACAGAAGTATGCGGCACAGTTTCTCATTAATTTAGACAGTGTTCGGAGCGGTGTCTAAGGGGTTAAACAGTGTGGTGCCATTCCACGTTGTTACCGGTGGGTGTCAGCTGCAATTAGCAGCTGGCATCCGCTGTCTATGTAGCTACAAAGTCCCTTACTGCCATCAGGATGTATCCATAGATCTAGACACAGTAAGGGGTTAATATTTAACCTCATAGGAAAACTATAATGGTTAAACCATTGCCTTCCAAGCAAATGTACCTCCACAGCTGGGATTGGCGCTTACTACTCCGATTAGCAGAGTTTAAGCCTACATCCACACGCCAGAGGACAAAATAGTTGTAAGATTCTAATCAGAATATATCCAGTATTTTGCATTAGTTTGTTTGGGGTTTTTTTTTTGCTACGGTTTTTGGATTTCCACCATCCCATTCAATTGAACAGTTCTATAATCCACCGTTTTGAAATGAAATTTGACCCGGTTTTCGGATTTGAAATCTGGCTTCAGAAAATCCGAGCTGTGTGGACTACAGCTCTTTTTTCTATTGTGGTTTATGGGGAGGATTTGCAGTCGGATTTTTGCGGATTCTAAATACCGAATCCACTTAAAAATCTGACAGTATTTTAAGAGATCTCAGCTTTGTACCCTTTAAGCCCTGTACAGGGATCAGGATTTCACTACTGTGTACAGATGTAGCAGAACTAAACAGAACAGATAATGCACCATGATATCACGGCACAGAGTTTACAGATGAGAGCAGATAACACGAAAAGCTGTGATATCACGGTTAAGCTGTACTCTGCTTCATCTGTATCTTCGGCTAGGTTCACACGGCTTAACTGCGTGGCGTAATTTCGCCCCGCTATTACGCCGTGTGGCCGGGGGCGGGAGGGGGGGGGAGTGAGCGGGGGGCCGGCACTTCTCCGGCCCATAGACAATCACTGCTAGAGGCGCGTATACGCCGCTAGAAAGTGACATGTCAATTATCTCCCACCGAGTGGTCATTGACTGGTGGAATCAGACAAGTAGTCAGAATCAGTCCAAGGGTCAAAAGCCAGGAAGTCAGGCAATGTGTCTGAGCAGAACAGTAGATCCAAAATCAAAGTTAGGGAAAGCTGGATCAAGACCAGGAGAGCAAAGTCAAATAGAGGATCAGGCAGCAAAAGGACAAGGACAACTTGAGATCAATATCAGGAAATCTAACAAGTGGTAACCAGATGGGTAGACAAAGAAACCGGGTCAATCACCATAACAATATAGAACAGCACAACAGATAGCAAGGCGCAATAACTGTCAGGGAAGAAGTGGACATAAGGGTATGTTCACACAGCATTCTTGGATACGTTTTCGATCTGTGTTTGGATGCGTTTTTGCTGCATCAGAAACACACCCTATAGTTTTAAATAGGGCATCTGCTGCAGGGGCGTCGCTAGGGTCCTAAAACATCCAGGGCCCTGGCCCTGTGTGTTATGTTTTGTTCAGTAGGGCGGGGTTCACACAGTATTTTTCACGCCACATTGTGAGCTTCTGTATGTATTTTTCTGTCAATGATTTTCTGTAAATTTCACATACATCCTGTCCTTCATCTCAGCAGTCACTGTACAAGGAAAGTCAGCGCTGACAAATTGCCTTTTCAAAACCACTCATTTATATACACTAGTGTAACACCTCCAAACAATACGGTCACCAGATAATACACCGATACATGGAACAGATATACCACACATATCACTGCCATACTGTTATTATAACAATACCATAAATACCAAGAACATCAATACCAATTCTACCACTGCGTAAAGACCAAATAATACTGACAGAGCATGAGCACATGCAAGCACCACACAGTGCTACCAGTTGTACACAGGGTCTACAGACATATTAGTAATTATAGTGTAGTTACAGGCAGCGACTCACTGATGACTTTTTTTCTGATCAGAGTGGCCACGTCCCCTTGTTTTCTTCCTTTTGGCCCAGACTGCCATGATGACTTGTCCCAGTCATCACTCGTCTCTGCAGAATTTATCACACACATCTTAGAATCCTCACTTTTCCAGCAGTCCTCACCCTGTTCCCTATTTCGGGTATGGTCATAGTTTTTGTAGTGTTTATAGTAAATAAGTATATAGGCCCCCTCCTTAAGTAGCTTTTTATAATGACCCTCCTTAAGTAGCTATATATTAAGTCCCCCATAGATAGGAAACTGTATATAATGCCCCACAGGTATATATTGCCTCTCAGTTAGGTAGATGTATATAATGCCCCTGCTAGGTAGCTGTATATAATGCTCCTGTTAGGTAGCTGTATATAATGCCCCCTCGGTAGATGTCTATAATGCCCCTGTTAGGTAGATGTATATAATGCCTCTGTTAGGTAGATGTATATAATGCTCCTGTTAGGTAGATGTTTTTATTGCTCCTGTTAGGTAGATGTATATAATGCCAGGGGCGTCGCTAGGCTGTTTTATTCGGGGCTCAGGCCCCGAATAAAACCCCTGGGGCCACCGAACTCCCGGGCTCCAGGCCGCTCCCATGGGCATGGAGCACCGACGGGGCCCTGCACCTTCGCTGCATGTGCGTCCGCTGGACACACATACAGCCGAGGGCTTCAGCGGAGCAGAGAGCAAGCGCTCCCTGCCCCGCAGACAGTGTCGGACCGTCTCCGGGTCCTCACAGCGGGGCCGCCGGGTCCTCATTGCACTGAGGACCCGCCGCCGGCCCCGTGCAGCTCAGCTGGCAGCGGCGCGATGTAATGACTCTCATCACGCCGCCTGCTGTCTCGGGCGAAACAGCGGTCACAGGCTGTGCGCCCGGGGAGCTGCCGGAGGAGCGCGGGCTGAAGAGGACGGAGCGCGCTCGCCAGGGGGAGTTAAGGTGAGTATTAATGTTGTTATTTTTTTTAGCGTTTACCTGCCTCGGTGCACCCTATATACTGCCGGTGGCCCCTATACTGCCTTTTGGCCCCTTTACCTGCCTTTTGCCACCTATACTGCCTGAGGCCCCCTATACCTGCCTGTGTCCCCCTATACTGCCTGAGGCCCCCTACACTGCCTGCGGCCCCATATACCTGCCTGCGGCCCCCTATACTGCCTGTGGCCCCCTATACTGCCTGTGGCCCCCTATACCTGCCTGTGGCCCCCTATACCTGCCTGTGGCCCCCTATACTGCCTGCGGCCCCATATACCTGCCTGTGGCCCCATATACCTGCCTTAGTGCCCCTATATACTGCCTGTGGCCCCATATACTGCCTATGGCCCCCTATACTGCCTGTGGCCCCCTATACCTGCCTGTGGCCCCATATACTGGCTGCGGCCCCATATACTGCCTATGGCCTCCTATACTGCCTGCGGCCCCCTATACTGCCTGCGGCCCCATATACTGCTGTGGCCCATATTACTCCCTGTGGCCCCCTTTACCTCCCTGTGGCCCCTATACTGTCTGTGGCCCCATATACTGCTGTGGCCCCATATCCCTGCCTTAGTGCCCTTATATACTGCTGGGGCCCCCATATATGCCTATGGCCCCTTTCTGCCTGTGGCCCCCTATACCGCCTGTGGCCCCATATACTGTTGCGGCCCATATACTGCCTATGGCCTCCTATACTGCCTGCGGCCCCTTACTGACTGCGGGCCCATTATACTGCCTGTGGCCCCTATACTCCCTGTGGCCCCATTTTACTGCCTGCGGCCCCACTATTACTGCCTGCGGCCCCCTATACTGCCTGTGGCCCTACACCTGCCTGTGGTCCCCTACATGCCTGGGGCCCCCCTTTTAACCTGCCTGTGGCCCCTATACCCCCCTGTGGCCCATATTACTGCCTGCCGCCCCATATACCTCCCTGTGGCCCCATATACTGCCTGTGGCCCCATATACCTGCCTGGGGGAACCTTTATACTGCCTGCGGCCATCAAATGCCTGGGCCCATCTACTGCCTGTGGCCCCATATACTGCCTGTGGCCCCCTATACCACCTGCGGCCCCATATACTGCCTGTGCCCCCCCTATACCTGCCTGTGGCCCCATATACTGCCTGCGGCCGCATATACTGCCTGGGGCGCCCATATATCCTCCCTCAGTGCCCCCATATACCTGCCTGTGGCCCAAATACCTGCTCCTTGGCCCCATATACTCCCTGTGGCTCCTTTATACCTGCCTTAGTGCCCCTATATATGCCTGTGGCCCTTATACTGCCTGTGGCCCAATTATACCTGCCTCAGTGCCCCATATACTGCCTGTGGCCCCCTCTATACTGCCTGTGGCCCCAAATTACTGCCTGTGCCCCCTATACCTGCCTGTGGCCCCATTTACTGGACTGTGGCCCCTATCCCTGTTATGGCCCCCTATACCTGCCTGGGGCCCCTATATTCCTGTCTGAGCCCTTTATACCTGCCTCAGTGCCTCTATATCTCACCTCACCGGCCCACTTTATTAGGTACACCTGTCCAACTGTTCGTTAACATTTAAATTTTTTTAATCAGCCAATCACATGGTGGCAAATTCAGTGCATTTAGGCATTTTAGAATGGTAAAGGACAATCTCCTGCATTTTCAAACGAGCATCAGTATGGGAAGAAAGGTGTTTGAGTGCCTTTGAACGTGGCATGGTTTTTTGGTGCCAGAAGGACTGGTCTGAGTATTTCAGAAATGCTAAATCTCCTGGGATTTTCACCCCACAAACCATCTCTAGGGTTTACGAGAATGGTCCGAAAAAGAAAAACATCCAGTGAGCGGCATTTCCTGTGGGCGGAAATGCCTTGTTGATGCAAGAGGTAAAGGAGAATGGGCGGGCACTGGTTCGAGTGATAGAAAGGCAACAGTGACTCAAATAGCCCCCCGTTACAACCAAGGTAGGCAGAAAGAGCATCTTGAATGCACCCGTTTCGGCGAACTTTGAGGCAGATGGGCTACAGCACAGAAGACCACACCGGGTGCCACTCCTTTCAGCTAAGAACAGGAAAAATGAAGCTCCAATTTGCCCCAAGCACATGAAATTTGGGACGGTGAAGATTGGAAAAACGTGCCTGGTCTGATGAGTCTCGATTTCTGCTGCGACATTCGGATGGTAGGGTCAGAAATTTTTGGCGTCACAACAACATGAAAGCATGGATCCTCCTGCCTCGTATCAAACGGTTCAGGCTGGTGGTGGTGGTGTCATGGTGTGGGGAATATTTTCTTGGCACTCTTTGGGCCCTTGGTACCCAATTGAGCATGTTGCAACACCTTGTGGAATCTATGCCACGAAGAATTTTAGGCAGTTCTGAAGGCAAAAGGGGGAACCAAAACCCGGTTACTAGCATGGGTGTACCCTTAAAAAAGTGGCCGGTGGTGTATATACCTGCTTGAGAGTGCCCCTAATTTATTACCTGCCTGAGAGTGACCCTATATCTATATACCTGCCTGACATTGCCTTATCTATATACCTGCCTAAGTGACCCTTTTTATATTTCATGCCTAATGAGGCGACCTATACACCTACCTACTGGGGGACTTATATTTCCTTAATTTAAGGAGTTGCTGGAAATGTTAGGATTCTAAGATATTTGTGTTCAAATCTGCAGGGACGAGTGTTGGCCGGGAGCAATCAGCATGAAGGTGTGAACCGGATGGAGAAGAAAAGGGAAAGTGAACGATGCTGATCAGAAAAGACGTCTCCGGTGAGTCACTAAATGTAACTGCAGTGTAATCACTTATATTTCTGCTGAGCATCTACATACAACTTTTGGGACTTGGTTTTGTAGGAGTGTTTTTTTAGTAACAATCATTTGTCCGGTAGAATTGCCCCATGTATCGGTGCATGTTTTGGTGACTGTTTAGGGGTATTACACTGTCATACGGAGGTGAGCTATTTTGAAAAAGTTAATTTGTCATTGGTGATTTTCATTATGCAGTGACTGCTGAGGCAGGTATATAGATATTAGGGTCAAATCTATGTGGAATATGCTGAAAAATTAGTGACAGGAGCAGAAGGTTTTCTCTATAAAAACTCATCATGCCACAGTTCACAATGTGGCGTGAAAAATGTCATGTGAACCGCGCCCTACTGAGCAAAACACAAAGGGCCCGGGCCCCGGATGTTTTAGGACCCTAGCAACGCTCCTGTATAATGCCCCTGTTAGGTAGCTGTATATATTGCCCCTGTTAGGTAGCTGTATATAATGCCCCTGTTAGGTAGCTGTATATAAAGGGCCCCTGTTAGGTAGATGTATATAACGCCCTGTTTAGGTAGTGTTTAAAAATGCCCTGTTAGGTAGATTTTATAATGCCCCCTTTAGGTAGCTGTATTTTAATGCCGTTAGGTAGATGTTTATAAAGCCCTGTAAGGGAGATGTATATAGTGCCCTGTTAAAGGTAGCGTATATTGTGCCCCTGTTTTGGTAGCTGTATATGTGCCCTGTTTAGGTAGCTGTATTTAATGCCCCTGTTCGGTAGCCGTATATAGTGCCCTGTTAGGTAGCTGTATATAGTGCCTGTTAGGTTTGCTGTATATAGTGCCCCTTGTAGGTAGCTGTATATAGTGCTCCTGTTAGGTAGCTGTATATAGTGCTCCTGTTAGGTAGCTGTATATAATGCCCCCGTTAGGTAGATGTATATAATGCCCCCGTTAGGTAGCTGTATATAATGCCCCCGTTAGGTAGATGTATATAATGCCCCTGTAAGGGAGATGTATATAGTGCCCCTGTTAGGTAGCTGTATATAGTGCCCCTGTTAGGTAGCTGTATTTTTTTTGCCCTTGTTCGGTAGCTGTATATAGTGCCCCTGTTAGGTGCTGTATATAGTGCCCTGTTAGGTTGCTGTATATAGTGCCTGTTAGGTAGTGTATATAGTGCTCCTGTTAGGTAGCCCGTATATAGTGCTCCCGTTTTGGTAGATGTATAGAATGCCCCTGCTAGGTAGATGTATATAATGCCTCTGTTAGGTAGCTGTATATAATGCCCCTGTTAGGTAGCTGTATATAGTGCTCCTCTTAGGTAGCTGTATATAGTGCTCCTGTAAGGTAGCTTATTATAGTGACCTGTTTTGGTAGATGTATATATTGCCCCTGTTTGGTAGCTGTATATAGTGCCCCTGTTAGGTAGCTGTATATAGTGCCCCTGTTAGGTAGCTGTTTATCGTGCCCCTGTAAGGTAGCTGTATATAGTTCCCGTTAGGTAGATGTATATAATGCCCCCGTTAGGTAGATGTATATAATGCCCCCGTTAGGTAGCTGTATATAGTGCTCCTGTTAGGTAGATGTATATAATGCCCCTGTTAGGTAGATGTATATAATGCCCCTGTAAGGGAGATGTATATAGTTCCCCTGTTAGGTAGTGTGTATAGTCCCCTGTTAGGTAGCTGTTATATAGTGCCCTGTTAGGTAGCTGTATATATGCCCCTGTTCGGTAGCTGTATATAGTGCCCTGTTAGGTAGTGTATATAGGCCCCTGTTTTGGTAGCTGTATTTTAGTGCCTGTTTTGGTTGCTCTATATAGTGCTCCTGTTAGGTAGCTCTATATAGTGCTCCTGTTAGGTAGCTGTATATAGTGCTCCTGTTAGGTAGATGTATAGAATGCCCCTGCTAGGTAGATGTATATATTGCCCCTGTAAGGTAGCTGTATATAGTGACCCTGTAAGGTAGCTGTTTATCGTGTCCCTGTAAGGTAGCTGTATATAGTTCCCCTGTTAGGTAGATGTATATAATGCCCCTGTTAGGTAGCTGTATATAGTGCCCTGTAATGGTAGATGTATATAATGCCCCTGTTAGGTAGCTGTATATAGTGCCCCTGTTTAAAGGTAGATGTTATAATGCCCTGTTAGGTAGCTGTTATAGTGCCCCTGTAAGGTAGATGATGTATATAATGCCCCTGTAAGGTAGCTGTATATAGTGACCCTGTAAGGTAGATGTATATAAAGCCCCCGTTATATAGCTGTATATAGTGCCCCTGTTAGGTAGCTGTATATAGTGCTCCTGTTAGGTAGCAGTATATAGTGCTCCTGTTAAGTAGATGTATAGAATGCCCCTGCTAGGTAGATGTATATATTGCCCCTGTAAGATAGCTGTATATAGTGACCCTGTTAGGTAGATGTATATATTGCCCCTGTTAGGTAGATGTATATATTGCCCCTGTTAGGTAGATGTATATAGTGCCCCTGTAAGGTAGCTGTATATCGTTTCCCCTGTAAGGTTGATGTATATAATTGCCCTGTAAGGTAGCTGTATATAGTGACCCTGTAAGGTAGATGTATATAGTGCCCTGTAAGGTAGCTGTATATAGTGCCCTGTAAGGTAGATGTATATTATTTCCCCTGTAAGGTAGCTGTATATAGTGCCCCTGTAAGGTAGCTGTATATAGTGCCCCTGTAAAGTAGCTGTATATAGTGCCCCTGTAAAGTAGCTGTATATAGTGCCCCTGTAAGGTAGCTGTATATAGTGACCCTGTAAGGTAGATGTATATAATGCCCCCGTAAGGTAGCTTTTATATAGTGCCTGTTTAAAATAGCTGTTTTGTGTATATATTATATATATATATATATTTATGGATTTTTACTGATCAGCTCTATGGGTAGATAACACTGGTGACCCTTTGGTGAGCTGATCAATTATAACGTAGAATGTCGCTCTGTGGGCCAGCCTGACCCACAGAGCTGACAGTTACTGTGCAGGTAAATTATATTGCCCCACCAGACATGACAGTATAATTTACAATCAAAATTTGAACCGCTATAAAATACCCAGTAAGTCTGTAGCTGCTGTGCGCGGGCTCTCTGTAGCTGGAGGAGGCGGAGCCACCGCCCGGCTCACTGACTGGACGAGGCGGAGTCGGGTGCCCGGGGCTCTCTTAGTGGCTGGAGGAGGCGGAGCCGAATCCCGGGGCTCACTGACTGGAGGAGGCAGAGCCGGCGCCCGGGACTTACTGCAGCCTTGCTCCTCCAAGCCCCAGCACACAGCATAGGAGGTGCGCTGCTCTCCTCCTAACCCTGGTGGTAGTCTGAAAGACACATCACAAAGACAAAATGTAAAAACTCGTCTGAACGCTGATGCGTATTTTACATTGAAAGCAATATAAATCACACTGCACATTGTTAGATACGTGTTTGGGTCCATTTAAAGGTGCAAAACACAGATGCAAACATGCATCTAAAAACGTATGCAAAAACGCTGTGTGAACATATGCTAAGGGTGCTTTCGCACAGAGCGTTGTTTTGGTGAGTTTTTGGTGTGTTTTTTTTTGTACAGAAATGTACAGTATTAATTGCTGTGCCTTTCTGCACAAAAAAACGGGTCCAAAAACTCACCAAAAAATACTCTGTGTGAAAGCATCCTAAAGGTTTGAATAAGGAGGGCCCCATTTTAGTGATTTTGTCTACTTATCAAACTCCCAATATAAAGCTTTGTCAGTCTTTACAAGGTTGCCTGCTAAGGGTGGTAAGCCCATGGTGGACCATACACCTCTGCTGTCTGATTTTTTTTTTTGAAGGTTCTGGTAACTGGCTATAATCTTGTGGCTGATCAAATGCCATGAAGTCCAAACTACTAAACAGGTTTTCCTCTCTGTACAGTAATTACTTTCTTACATTATTCAGCTGGCATAAAAGGTCTTTCTACTCTGCAATGTTTATTGGATATGTAAAACAGCTATTCTCCTGATGAAAGAGAGCTCTCTGGTGCCACCTAAAGTCAAAGAGCTTGCATGTGAAGCTTGCAAATTAAAGAATAAACATTTTCACCATTGGTTATTATTACAAATTCTGTAGCAATTCGTTTTAACTGCTACCTTAATAATCCATAGTGTATAGCTCATCCCAAGGGGATACGACCAGTGATGAAAGCTCCTCAGTCCAGGTCGCACATACTCAGACAGCACCTCTCCTATCACACAGCTACTGTCAGTCTCTTCCCTGCTTAGTAATCACACTCACTCACTGCTGAACCCCAGATGATGTCATTTTACTCTTGTCCTCTGTATTCCTTAGTAATTAGTCAAACAAATGCAAAGAAAAAGAAAAAAGATACCTCAATCAGGTATGTGCATTGAAACAAAAAAAACTCCCATGTTGGAAGGCAGAAGTGATAACCACTTGGCAACATTGTAGCTACTTACAACTCTTTACATAAACAGACCTTTGGTTGACTAGAGTGAGCGCACTGTGGGAAAAGGTAAGTTGATGTCAAGCCTGTTGGGCCACATGGTATGCACTTCAAACAATTCATACATGCCCCCTTTTAAACACAATGAAATCTGAAGCAGGAGCAGCCAGGCATGAAATGCCTTCATGGGAAAACCCCTTTGAAGATATGCTCTAACATGCTGTTTCTTGGAGCCTGCTCTTCACAGCCAGTTTTAGGCTTTCAGTTCAGGCTGTGGGTGATTCTACAGCAATGACTGAAATCTCAGCTCTGCTATTTCTAACTATTCCTGTTACAGTGAGATGATTTCTGGAGGTTTATAAACTGCAGTTCACAAGGCTAACAACTTAAAGGGGATGTATCGCTTCCTTAGTTTGGCTGATTCACACTGCTCTCAGCTTCTCAACTCTGGAAATGCAGGGGCGTTTCTTCCCCTCCCAGCTGGGTGACATCATCTATGAACGGCACAGATCTCGCTTCTATGCAGGAGAGTTAGGCACCGGGACAAAAATGTTTTCTCATTGTAGAATCTGTTGCAGTCTGTTTCTGCTCGGTGTGGAGAGAGAAAATGCTACGGCCCCTAACACTGAGTCAGGCAGGGATCGACACAAATTCCAACAGAGCATATGTAGTGCTAAGAGATTTATTGACCATCCGGAATCCATATTGTCAGTATCTCTTTAAGAATAATAGATCTTAAGCTGTAAATTTCCTAACTTCTTGTAGCTGAGAAGCAGTGCATATTGACACAGAGGGTTGCTATCAGGGCCTCGTTGTTTTGGGAACGCTGTAACTGAAATAATACTACCCAGCATGGTTAGAGAGTGACCATGGGAACCCAGGTGTTCATGGCTCGGGGGTGTTCAGCATAAATTTCAGGGGTTTTTACCAGCGGCGGGTTTAAACCCTTTTAAGGGAAAGGGCCTTCGAAGGAGGGAGGCCCTTTATACGGGAAAAAAGTACGGGTTTTGGGTAAGGGCTTGTGTAAACATTTGGTTTCGAGGAATTTGTTTCAAGTAAGATAAAAAGCTGAGAAATTTTGCTCGAATTTTAGAAGTACTGGGACCTGTGGGCTATAGGGGGAACCCCTCGACCCCCCACGGGGATCCCAGGTTTATCTTTTTTATTTCGAGGGCCCCTTTTCTCCCAGCTGATTTTAAAACAGATAAATGTTCTGCAACCCCACGAAAAAAGAGATAAAATAGGAATATAAAAAAACCGTTCACAGATAAAAAGGGAAAAAATTTCCCTAAAACAAAATTTTAAATTTGATTTGCATTAAAATAATTATCCTTTATATAAAAAAAAAGGGCCTCCAACACTTTATACCACAAACAAATATGCAACTGAAATAGGGTATAAAGTACCCGGGTATATCAGAAACCTAGTTAAAAAAAAGCAAGTGGCCAATGCCCCTAGCTAATCACAGAAAAATTTTTACATTGTTACCAAATCCCTTTTTAACGGGGAAAAAGGGTTCCCCCTAAAAGAGGGAGGAAAATAGGGGGAAAAAATGTGGCCCAAAAACTCTCGGTTCTAAACCCTTGTAACAGAAACCCCTCCGTTGCTCCATTGGTACCAGTAAAATTCCCCCATATAAAAAAAAACCCCCCTTGGGGCTATCCTTACACCCCTTTATCCAAAAGGAATAGTGCATCGCCCCCAGGAAAAAGGGCAAACCCCCCCTTTCCGGGGGACTAACCCTAACTTAACTTTTTAAATTTTAAAATTTCCCCCCCTAAAGCCCCCAGGACCATTAACCCCACGATTTTTTTTGTTTCCCCCAAGAAAATTTGGGATTCATCTGGAGGTAATATTTTTCTTTCTGTGATGAAGATTTAGGGTTTCCAAGTGTTGAAGGAGGGCCCTTTAATTTTCCCAGACAGATATTCCTTTTTTACCCACCCCTTTTAAACCCAAAAAAAATACTCACCCCAAAATTCCTTTTGCCACTTTACCCCAATGATAAAAGAGGGGGCCAAAGCCCCCAAACCAAAATTTAGCAAAACAAAGACGCCAAAAAACCACATTTTCCCCCGGCCCCTTTCCCTTCCGCCAAAAAGGGAAAGGGGCAAACCCGGGAATTGCAAAAACGAAAGTAAAAACCAGCAGGGGCCCCCCTGATAGGAACTAGACTGGCAAACGGGGTGCAAACGGGGCCCCCTTGCCCCCGGTCCCCGCCAACCAACTACAAAACATGCACATGTCCCCAAAAAAAAGGGGGCCCTCGGGCGCCCCAAAATACAATTATATTTTGGGGACAAAATAGAATAATGGTGACCCAAGTAACGGAGGCTTACATAAAGACCCCAATATCGAGCCCACAAGGTTATTTTTAAATAATTTTTTGGATTTTAAATACTCCCCAATTATTTTAAGGCTAATAAAAAAAAAGAAGGGGGGCAATAAAAAAAAAAGTTATAGAAATATTATATACTCTGCCCTTTTAAAAAAAAAAAAAATTTGTAAAAAAGAGACTTTTACCCAACAGGTTTGATTTTCTCAACTTTTACCCAACACCCAACAAATCCAAAAAAAGGCCCAAAAAAACAAAACAAAAAAAAAAAAAAAACCTGAAATTATGAAAAATATTATAAAAAACACCCAAAATTTGCAGGTTTTTCTTAAGACCATAAAGGGTGTGTTTTTTTAATGTAAAATAAACTGGGTTTTTTTTTTTAAAGGGCAGTTTTTTACCCCAATCCCCCCTCGGGTGTTTTCCTCACACCTCAATGATCGAAAATTTCAGGTTTGGGGGATCATTATTAGGGAACATTAAAAATACATTTTTGACTATGGGTTTATTCTCCTATCCCTAATTTCCCCTAGATGCCGCCAACTCGTCTTCAAAATTTGTCTTTTAGTTTTTCCCAAACATTCCCCCAAGGGGAAAGACAACTGCATAAAAAAATTGACTCCTTCACTTTTTAAAATTTTTAAAAAAAAATCTCTCTTCAAAATGTAGATTGATTTAAAATCGGGGAAAGTTTTGACTGCTAAATAAATGGACTTGCCACCATTTTGTCCCCACACCGAAAGGTAACTAGGGGTTTTTTCCCTGTTTTTTTAGGTAAAGTATATAAACTATGCCCCAAAGTTTTTTCCCTAAATGATTTTCCCTTTTCCCTGAATGTAATTGAAAAAAATCGGGGGAGGACATTTTTTAAAATCCTGATTACCTCAAGTTTACCCCAGTATTTTAAAAATTAACAGCCCTTCGCAAAATTTCGTGGCCCTGATAAAATTTTTGCCACATCCGCATGTTTAAATTTGTGGGGGAACCTTGCTTTCGCCCAACCCCATTGAGCGGGTCTCAAATCAAACCCACTTTCAAGTGCCTTGACAAATGCCCCCATCAATTGACTTTTTGGGATAACCCGACCAAAACCTTTTTTTAAGGGTTTTCCCTTGTTTTGAAAAAAATAGTCTCCTTTCCGGGAGCAGTTTTCCGAACTCGGAGAAACTCCCCCTTTGGGTATCCCCCCTTTTTTAAGGGTCTAGGATTTTTAACTCTCCCACCTGAGGGGGGCTATTAGTCGATTTTGGGTTTCCGAAAGGTTTTTGTATGTAGATTGCCGGTTTTATTTTTAAATTGTTAAAAAGGGACCCAAAAAAAAGGAAGGCACATGTCATCTATAACTGAAGTAAAATTTCAGGGCCAAAATTTTTTTAATATTGAGATTTTCTCCAAAGTCTTTAAAAGGGCCTCTGTCCCCCCTTTAAAACAAAATTAGGATTCGTAATTTCCCTCCCCAAAAAACAGGTTATTGCCGTTTTTGGGGTTTTTAAATTGGTTAAAAAACCCCAATGGTAGCCCTCCCACCCCCCAGGAAAAAATTTTGGGTTTCGAGGGAGCCCCGGGGTTTCCCCATGGGTTTACCCCTGGGGGTTTGGAAGATCTTAAAATAAAAAGGGAAAAATTTGTGTTAAAGGGACGAAAAGGGGCAGCTGGGGAAAAAGGGTTGATTTGCTCTCTAAGATGTATACCCCAAATAAGAGGGAAAATTTCTCACTATGCACCCCACAATCAGGGGGAGGGCCATAGAGAGCCTCAAACCAATGGAGGCGGTTTTTAGTGGTCCCCCCAATTTCCCAGTCCGTCCAATCTTCTAAAAAAAAACGGGGCGTGTTTTTATTAATTGCGGCAAAGCTTTCAAAAATTCCCTTTCAGGTGTTTTTAATATAAATGCGGGACTTCGAGCAAGGAATCCACACCTGACCTATTGGGCGTTTTTTTTTAAAATGGGTATTTCCCTTATGAAATCTTAGTAGGGAAATTAAAAAAAAAAGGGGAAAAACCCGGAAATTTTTAAGGTATCAAAAAATTTTTTTTCTCTCATTAGCTGAGTTCCCAACCCTTGCCCCGGGGCCCGAAACAAAATTTCTTTTTGCCCCCCCCCCAAAAGGGAAAGGGTGTAGGATCACATGTGAGAATAAAAGCATGAGCGTTTCCTTAAAAAATAAAAAAGGGACATATCAAATTATACTTAAAAAATGCCCAACCCATTTCAATTTTCCCCCCCCTTTACCAAATTTTTTTCGAAAATTTGCGGGGTCATCATTTTCCAGATCCCTAAGTCCCTTAATTTGGGGGAATACGTAAGTTTTTTGTTCAAATGTCCCCACACACCCAAATTTTTCCCAATTCGGGACTGAAAATTTTAAAAACATGCAATCTCGGGACTTTGTTATAGCGGGGGGCATCTTATACTTTTTGGTCTCAGCTGTGTATGTCCATTCCCCATGTAAGAAAACCGCAAGAAAATTCTAATGTCGGGCCCAAATGGGAAAAATTCAAAAACCCAATCTCTTGTCTCTAAGGATTTCCCGTTTTTCAAAAGTTTTTAAAGCCACTTAAACCCGTCTAACAAAAAGAGAAAAACCTTTACCCAAATTTTTTTCCAAAAGGAAAAAACAAAAACAATGAAAAAAATTAAACCCCTTTTCCCAAAACACCAAATTTTTTCCAACTCTGAAAGGGGGAAACTTTTTGGGAAAGTTTGATAACTGACAGGAACCCCATTTTTTTTCTTTTTTCTCCGCTCCTCGGGGAAATTTCCCTTTTTCCCTTTAAAAAAGACGCCCAAGGGGGAAATGGACCCCAAAAAATAACCTCTGGGGAAATTTTTCCATTTTTCCTCCCCCTTTTGGTTTTCCTCTCCTTGATTTTTTTACACCTGGATTTCAGTTTCTGAAGACCAATATCTGAAAAAGAAATTTTTTCGTCCCCCTTGTTTTTTTGGGTTCTAATTACAAAAAGGAAAAAGGCCCTTTTTTTAATCTTTAAATTTCCCTGAAAGGCCCTTTTATTATTGTTTGTTTTTTCTTTTTTTCCCAGAGCACTTTGATATTTTTCAAATTTTGCCTGAATATTTTTTCACCCTCCCCAAAATTTTTAAAATTTTTGGAGGGGTTTATAAATTTTTTTCCTGCGGGTTTTTTTGGGGTTAAAATTTTTTCTAAAGGGGATTTTTTCTTCCTCTAAAAAAACGGCTTTCAAAAAATTTTGGGCGCTCAGGGGAAAGTTTTTCCTTTTTTCCATTTAACAAAAAAAAATCACCGGGGAAACCCCACTCTAGCAATGGTAAAAATATTCCCTCTAAGTCCCTAGGGACGTTTTTTGGGCCTGTTTTAAGTCCCAAGACTGAGTCCCCACCAGGTTTCTAATGTTTTTTTTATATGCTATAAAACAATTTTTAAAAATTATATTTTGATATAAAATGATTTATGGGGAAATCACTTCACTCCCCCAAAAAACCCTTTTTTTGTTCAGTCTTCCTTTGGCTTTTTTAATTGGTCCTGAGGGGAAAACCCAAACCCCTTTCAATTTTTTAAAGAACAACTCACAAAAAAAGGAAAATTTTTTGGGAATTTGAAAACCGCCTCAACAAAACAAAAAAAAAATTCCTAAAAAAATTAATTTTTAAATGGGAATGCTTAAAATAAAAATAAATGATGCTCAAAAGATTCCGGGAAGCTTAAAAACCTTTTTATGGGGGCCCCCCCCTGCCGGTTGAACTCAAGGATTATCTTTTGCGATGCCGATAGATGATGCTTGTAACATTCCTGATGAAGCTTTGACCATATATAGGTGTGATGTAAATATTTGTAATCCATATTATGTGTGCTTTGCCTTTGTAACCAATATTATACGTGCCTTGTCTTTATAATCTATATTATGCAAAAGTATATACAATATCACACTATCTTCTTGTAGTTTTATGTAATCATTGAATTCTTCATATAATAAAGTAAATAAAGCATTGGATGTTGCCTTCTTTAAAGCCATATGCGACCCCACAAATAGTTGGCAAAACATTTGGTACCAGAAATGTTAAACACACGGCAGAAGGTTTTTCTGATTAAGAGAGTGTTGATAGCGACCTCCTGGCCTTAAAAAGCTAATTTTAGCAAAATTCCAATAGTCTGGAATCCAATAATCTGGAATATAGTGTGAAATTGTGTTAAACATGTCTCTCTTTAAGAAGAAAGAGACTGTAAATATATATGTTGATATTTCAGGCTGGGAGCAGGCTCCCTATTGTGTTTTGGCCAATAAGTGGCCGCAATGTGTTGCATTGAGTGATTCAGGGGATAAGTGTGTAAAAGATGCTGAACCAACTGATGTGGTCACGCATTTGCAAAGGGTAAAAATTGAAAGGAACAAGGAATTGAATGCTACTACATTCAATTCCTTAAGAGGTTGGATTTTGTTACGTGGTTATAGGAAACAGCATGAGGAACGTATTTAGTTCTTGAAAAAAAAAAACAGGAGAGAGGGAAAAAAAAGTAAGTAATGTAGTAGTGGAAAAAGCAAGTGAGATAGAAATCAAGAGGTGTTTTAAAGACATAGGACAAATAGCTATATCAGTTTTGTTTTAGGAAAATAGCAATCCAGCATATAAGAGACCCTGTCATAGCTAAGACCCAAGTCTCTTTATCTGGCATGTTATCTCTAGAGAAACACATGCAGTGTATACATATTAGAAGTGGTTTATTTGTATAAATAAGCAGTGTGAAAGCTTTATTGTCTCCAAATTGATGTGTTGAGTCTGATGTCTGCGGTCTCTGGAGTAAATATCTTATATGGGTTCAGTTCTGTGTTCAGAGTCAAATATTGTCATATGTTTGGCTTTCTTTGTTTGTAAATTTGTTCTTGTATTGTGTTCTGTGTTGCAAGAATGTTTGAGCCACAAGAGAATGTGTAGGTTTTGATTGAGTAGCATTTGAGTATGGGATAAAATTCTTGTCTTTGGTCAGTAGATAAGAACGGTTTGCAGTTCATTACATGGCAAGGATATGTACTTGTAGAAAATATATTTACATCTAGAAAGTTTAGATGGCCGCATATTGTGAATGGACTGAGTTTACTAGTTAATATAAGAGATTTTGCTTATGACTGACATTTTGTGTTTTGTTCCAGTTAAATCTTCCTGATATATTGGAGTTAATTGTTCTTTATTGAAGGAAAAAGTTGTTTGTGTGTAATTTCGTATTTTGTTTTTACAGGTAATTAGGTAACAGGTCTGTAGACGATGTATGGTACAAAGAGAATATACTGGTGTAAGCATATATTGTAAGAATATATAATGCATGTCATGTCTGGTTTAAAAGTGACCTATAGTTGTGATATAAAGGATATCCTCTTAAATTGGCTCTTGTTAAAGATAAATCCACGTGGTATTTACTGAGCTCATTTTTTATACCTTGCATTGTGCACACATTTTAGTTTTGAAAAAGTTTTTGTTGTCATTTTTGTTTTTATGGATGGGGGGGGTGGTATTAATTTTCTGTTTATTTGCAGGAGTGGGAAAAAAAAGATTTCTAGTGATCCAATGATATCTAATAAAAGTCATCAGCGCTATCACTTGTTGAAATCAAGCCACGGGCACAGGAAAAGTTGACCCTGAGTGTGTAGTTGGTAGTACTACTGGGTTTTTGGTAAAAATTAGATCTTAGTTCAACGTGTTCCCAAATGTAACACAACTGTGCATTCCTTATTGGATATTTTTTGTTTGGAGCTCCAATTTATAAAGAGTTAAGAAAGAATTCCTTTGTGTTAAAGGGGAGACGCCAGTATGTTTCCCCAGTCAGTGTGATGTGACCCCATGACTGTGATGTGATGGGCCCTGTGATGTTTTTTGTTTCATGTTTTTTGTTGTGATGTCTATTGCGCATTGCGACTAACCTGTTGATATTTTTGAATACTAAATGGTCAATGTCATATTGCATGATAAGCTGTGTTTTTTCTTTGTTGCATGTTAATCTGTTCCCAGAGAGTAAAGGCCTGAGTAAACACAAGAATACTCTAGGGCAAATATAAATAAATGAAGAATAGTTAATTGTTAAATAAGATGCCATGATATAGTGAGGATTTATGATATACTAGGCATTAGGGGTTTTATGCTAATATCAGTGAAAGAATATTTGGAGAGGGCAGGAACAGTTTCCATACTTTTGGTT
>JAODAL010056231.1:0-23428 GCA_025379985.1 Phyllomedusa bahiana | reverse complement strand
CAAATCACAGCTATTCTCAAATCCCTCTAATCAAAACAAAATTGCTGGATTAAATTTAACTGCAAGGTATCTATCAAAAAAATTTGGGGACTGGGCAAAAGTCCAAAAAAACACGTATCTGTTATTTTTTTGGTATAATAAACGATGTTTTTTGCACCTTTCAATTCACTGTGGTGAATATAGAATTGCTGTTTTAAGATTTACGTAGATGCGCTGCAATGAACAAGGGCTGGGTGTGCAAAGTCAAAAAAACGAAAACTGTTATGTTTTGATAAAATAACGGTATTTTTTGCACCTTTCAATTCCCCTGTGGTGAATATAGAATTGCTGTTTAAGATTTACGTAGATGTGCGTCAATGAACAATGTGGGTGTGCAAAAGTCAAAAAACACGTAAACTGTTATGTTTTGATATAATAAACGGTATTTTTTGACCTTTCAATTCACCTGTGGTGAATATAGAATTGCTTTTTTAAAAAATTTACGTAGATGCTGCGTCAATGAACAATGCGGGGTTTGCGCAAAAGTCAAAAAACACGTAACTGTGATGTTTTCGTACGATACACGGTATTTTTGGGCAACAAACAACCTGTGCTGACTACAAGATTGCTGGTTTGGAATTTAAGTGCAAGGTGGATATATCAACAGTCACAGGTGTAAGGGGTAAAATTGAACCCCTATCTGAAATGTATACTGATAATAAAAGTGGAGATTTGAGTAACAAAGAGACCTGCAGTTACTAGAAATGAGTTTATCCAATATAAGTTCAGGCTGCCCAATATCCAGGAAATATTTCAATAGCAAACTGTTAATAATAAGATATTCCACTACAATGTCTACACTAAGTCTTGGTGAACTTTATCCAGTGTTCTTTATAGATAGAGCTTGTCTGTGTTCGCCCGCGGGGCCCCCTCCCCTCCCCCTCCCACCCCCGTTGAATTTACGCGGTAGATGCTGCTTTAAAATTCTCTAGCTAACTACATAAAATCTTCAAATCTCTAATCTAACTAAATTGGAAGGATTCACAGCTAATAGTAGAGGTTTCTCTTTTGCAGAAAATAGACTAATTTCGTGAGCTGTTTGGCCACAGGCAGAGCGCAGGTCCTATCCCTATTTGGGCGCTGAGAGACACTGAGGCTGAAACAGGAAACGCTTTTTTCTATTTTAAACGAGGTCATGTGATTTTCCAGCCAATCGAAACCATACACATCCCAGTCATGACGTCGCACACACATCTCACCCTGCTTAATTCTGTAATTCATTTGCTGGCCGGCAAAAAATTTCAGGAAGCGCCGAAAAGCGCGATCTTAATAGATGATGCACAGATTTTAACCTTAATTTATCGCATGATCTGGAAATTTCGATCACCATAAAAACCTTGCCGATTTCAACTTTGTCGATAAAAATCGCTCAACACTACTTAGAACACAACACCCCTCAGAGTGCCCAGGCCGCTGCCAGCTTCCATGCATGCAGTACTTTGTATGTGTCACGGTCGGAGATAGTGGATCCTAAGGGCCACCACAAGCGATGGCGTAAGCCACGCCAGTGAGCGGAATCTAAGTAGGTCCCGGTTTTCACCAGAGCCTGCCGCAAAGCGGGATGGACTTGCTGCGGCTGGAGTCTACCAGGTCTCTACCCCTGACATGACTTGCTTGCGGAGGCAGCCGAGGTGTAGCGTGGTACAAAATTGGAAGGCAGGCTCGTAGACGGGGACAGGCAGAAGGTCAGGGCAGGCGGCAATGGTTCGTGGTCGTGGACAGGCAGGAAGGTCAGGGCAGGCGGCAAGATTCGTGGTCAAGAGATGGAGGCAAATGGTACGGTACACGGTAATCAGAACAAGGCTTCAGGAACACTTTCTCTATAGGCAAAGGGCACTAAAGATACAGCGAGGTTACTAGGAAGAGGAGGGCTTAAATAGGGGCAGCGGCCGGCAATAACCAATTACCGGTGCGCTGGCCCTTTAAATCTAACACTGCCGGCGCGCACGGGCCCTAGGGAGCGGGACCAGGCGCGCCGAGGGACAGAGACAGCCGGAGCAGGAGCATGGCCGGGTAAAGAAATTTATGGGCACCAGCAGGGGGACGAGCGCACCCGCGACCCGACGCGCGGGACGCGGCGCCGCTCAGCAGCGGGGCACGGATGCGCCTGCGACCTGGGACGAGGGTCGCAGGGGCATCCGTGACAGTATGTCCATGAACATTAGCCTATATAATTGCAGTAGCATAGAGAGTATTGCATGCAGCAAAACTAGCATTAGCTGAGCTGAACAGAAGGGTGTTTTGGTTCTAAGCAGTGGCAGTGAGTACCAGTACCCCTACACCATGCCCCATTAGCTGTTAAATATCAATGAAAAGGGCAGCTATAAACAAAAAAAATGATGGCCGCACAATTTTATAAAATTTATGTATTTCCAAACTGTGCATCCTTTGGCCACTGCATGTAGCCATGTTTTCTCTATATGCAACAGCCGTAATATGGAAATGCCTTGGGCAGTATTGGCAGTAAATATGGCCCTGATCTTAGCAGTTTAAATTCTACAACAGGCCCACCAAGGAATAAAAATATAATAGCAGTATTTTTTAGACTTTTTAGAATGCACTCTGGACGCTGCAGCTAAGCTCTTACTCTGGGAAGTGTCAGCTTATTGTTCTTTTTCCAGCCTAGAGAAGCCTGCTCAAGCTACATATAAATATCAGCAGAATCTCTCCACCTAAAGAATATCATTGTGCTCCTTAATGGACTTTGAGGTTTGAGAAGGAAAATGAGGGAATGAAGCACTACCTGTGGGAAACTGGATACAGGACCTGAATGTTATGTAGCACTATGACTGACCAGTACAGTTTGACTGATGATATGACATGACTGCCAAAATTTGTATTGATAATATATAAATAGAATTTTCATTTCATCTTTTATTCTAAGGTACGTGTCAAACTCAAGGACTGCAAGCCAAATCTGACCTACCATATTATTTTATGTGGCCCACAGGAACTTAAAAACAGCGAACAGGGATGGACAAGGTCTGGACGCAGAAAGACTGGCTCTCCACTTTCCGCATACATGCAGCTAGCACTTACCTAAGGCGGTGGCGCTAGCACAGGGAGCAGGTGGCATCTTGGATTTTGAGCATGGACGCCCTACATCCACACTGCTCTGTTCAGCAACTCTCAGGCAGTGGCACAGATCTGATAACCCTACCCAGCCACTTTAGCCCTCATGTGGCCTTTTGAGAGCAACCAAATGCTGATGTGGCCCTCTGTGAAAATTAGTTTGACACTACTGTTCTAGGGTGATTTACATTCTAGGGCTATAAAGGATTTTGTTCATCCTTGTTACTAGAAACATATACAAAGTAAGAGTTATGTGGTTGAAAACTTTCCTTTGTGTCCTAGCTTCTCTTGGCTCATATGCGTGGCTTTAGGATGTTGTAAATTATGTAGCCTGTATGTAATCCTGTCCACCATCTGCTGGTGGAAAGTTAACATTACATGAGAAAAATTCACCTTATACCAGGAGATGGCAGAAATATACAAAAATAGAGCTATTTTATAGTTATGGTGTCTGCACATCACTGCTGGCTGGAGCAGACATGTCCTGCTGTTCTCAATCCCCTCTGTAAGGCCGTGTTCACACGGCTTATTCAAGACGGAATTGCGAGCCGGATTGCGCTCGCAATTCCGGCTTGAATAAGGGGCGGGGAGGGGGCGCGGCCCGCCGGCCCCATAGACTTACATTGTCCACGGTGCGTATTGCGCCTGGATAATGTGCATGTCAGTTTCTCCCCGCCTGGCGGATTCGCCGAGCGGGGAGGAGCGACGGAAAACCCCTGTTCTCTATGAGAAACAGTGGATTAAAAGTAATTACTGCGACGGTTGGCGCCGTACTGCAGCGCAAATCGGGCGCGCAGTACGGCGGGCCCAAACCCCGGTGAAATAAGCCGTGTGAACGGCCCCTAAGAAAAGGAGCAGAGATGTTAAGTTTTTCACAGCTCATGTGGGTCACAGATCAATGACAGCATTAAAACCACCTGCTTTGCGTTTTGTAGGTTCAATTAAAACAGACTGCACCATCAAGCAATAGACTTTGCAAGACCTATGAAGGTGTTCTGTAGTATCTGCCACCAAAATATTACTGGCAGATCCGTTAAAAGGGTTGTGCCTCCAATGGCAATTATCACCTACTCGCAGGATGGATGATGTCTGATTGTTGGGGGTCCCACCACTGGAACCCCACGATCTCTAAAACTGGGGCCTTTACACCCTCATTCTTCCACACTGTGCTCGTGCAAAGAAAAAAGCTTTGAACAGAGCAGTGGTCAAACATGCATATCGGTGCTCCATTCAATTTCTATGGAAACGATGGAGATAGAGTATAGCAATCTGCTATCTTTGTCAGTCATAGACTGAATGGAGCAGCAGTGCGTATGTTTGGCCACTGTTCTATTCAAAGCCTTCCTCACTGCGTGAGTGCAGTTATTAAGGACAGGGGGCTCAGGACCCCTGTTTTAGCAGTTGGGTGGGAGACCCAGTGATGGATAAGTGAAAACTATTATTGGTGGCACATCCCTTTTAAGTTCTAATGTGAGGTAGGGCCTTCATGGATCAGCTTGTTTTTCAGCATGTCCCACAAATGTTACATTGGATTGGAATTTGGGGAGTTTGAAGGCCAAGTCTTTGTGATGCTCCTCAAACCATTCCTGAACATTTTTTGCAGTGTGGCATGGTGCTGTAAAATACCAGGGATGTTGGTTGGGGGAGGTATCGGGTGACAAGTGGCGGTGCCCAACTGCATCCTCCCGTTGTCTGTGGCAACCACCCGCACCCTCAGGTTCCCCTGTACCAGCAGAGGAGGGGTATGGGGTGAACTTGCCGTTGCCTGGAGCAACTACCCTCACCTCCAGGTTCCCCTGTTATCCTCAGGTCCTTTTTTGTATTGCGGGGAGAGGTGCGGTGTGGGACTGTAGTGCAGGGGCGCTTGAATAACTTGACAGATACAACACGGATCGGGATAAACAAGGCATTTACTCTTGTCTTCCAGCAACTGTTCCAAAACATCCAGTTCACCCGTGTCTCAGCATCCAGCAGCTTCAGCATACACACACACACAGTTCCCGAGGGGTTCTCCTCTAGCCCACCTCACTGCTTTTACCTGACCACTGCAGTGGCTTTTCCACTACGGCCCAGGCCTCCTGCTGAACTCCTTGCTGCTTCTCTAACCGATGCCTACTCTCCAGACACGCACCAACTCTTGAGTGGGGACCTTTCCCTGGCCTCTCCCGGTTTTCCTGCTTCAAACTCTTAGGACATGTTCACACGGCGTTTTTGGACGAGGTTTTAGGAGCGTTTCCGCGCCCAAAACCTCATTCAAAATGCTTCCAAAACGCCCCCAGTTCATTTTATTGATTCCTATGTAAAACCTCGTTGTAGTTCACACATGGTGAGGTTTTTACACGCTTCTTTGGAAGCAATGAAAAAGTAGTGTCATGTCAATTCTTGAAGCGCGTTGTAGGCGCAGTTTTGGGACGGTTCTCGACGCTGTTTTTCTCCTGGCTATTCACTTGTATGGGTGAAAACCTGATCCAAAACCTGATCAAAGCCTCGTCAAAAATCTCGTCTGAAGAAGCGTGTTTCAGGAGAGGTTTTGATGTGGTTTGGACGAGGTTTTGGGCAAGGAAACACTCCAAACACCTCGTCCAAAAACGCCTTGTGAACATGCCCTAACTATGTACATGGCCCTAGTCTCACAGGCCTCTCCTTTTCCCACCAGAGATATTGACCACCCCTCATCCCAGATAGAGGGGGCCTGCTCCTAGATGGTCACTCTCCAATTGCCAACTCTCAACTGGCAACTCTGTCACCAACTGCAGCTTCCCCCTCTGCACAAACTGGCTCCCCTTCTCCTCAGCCCAGCTCCTCCCCTCGAGCTTGCTGATTGGCTGCCCAGCTCCTCCTGACTCACAGCACACTACATACACAGGCCCAAACTGCCTGCCTGAACTAGTAACTGTTCCCCTGCCATAACCAGGTCACCCTACTCCCTGGTTTCCCATGGCAACCCACTTCTGTCAACATCCCAACACAGGTATAGCCCTTTATAGTGCATTATCCTGCTTAATGACGTCATTGCCATAAGGAATACCTTTACCATGAGTAGGTGTACTTCGCCTGCAACATTTCAGATATACACACACATTATATTTATTATATAGTATATATACTATACTACATATAATACTGCTTAATATAAAGTAATAAAACCTGATGAGTACACCTACAAAATCTGCTTTAATATCTGTTTCAAAATATCCTTCTAACCAGACATTTTTTCAAAGAAGATTTTGAAGTAAAAATTTACACTTCTAAATTTGTTGTGTGAACATACCCTAACTTTACATTGTCAACAGGTTAGACACAGTTAGTAAATTTGCCGTTGTGTGGTCGGATAAATTTCTGTCACAGGCAGCACTAGCGTTTTTCAGCAATTTGTGCTACAGTAGCGATTCTATGGAATTCTATGACATGCATTAATGATGATGGGCACCCATGACCTTGTTTTATTATATATGTGCTGCTCAATTCAATGCACAATAGTTATCAATGCCATTGTCTTGGTTCAAGGTATCCCTGAATAAACCCCTCATTGGCATGTCCTCAGGTACGTCTGTAGGAGCTCATAACAGAGCTGATGCACAGTCTTTCTTGTGATGTTTCGGAAGACTGTGCATCAGCTCTGTTATGAGCTCCTACAGACGTACCTGAGGACTCGTTTAACCTGCTTGAGAATGGTGTTTGAACTAAGGAGGACTATGCATGCGGATGCACTTCCAGGTTTTTATGCTTATTTAAAGTTACAGAAAACTTGTTGTTAAAACTTTGATAAAAAGTATATAAAAAGTTTTTGGAAAAATATATGCCTTGATGAAGTACGTTTGTGAAGGACACCCATGACCTTGTTGCCAGTTCACAATGTTAGTAGATACTAACATACATATTCGAAACACCCCACAGCCCATAGACCTTTTATTTTGGAAATGCTCTGACCCAGTCATATAGCGATCACAATTTTGCTCACTCGGTGGCTTACATCCTTACATTTGTCCATTGGTCTTTCATCAGCCTAAAGAACCGTCTGTTTACTTGCTGCATAATCGATTCCACTCCCTAACAGGAGCCATTGTCACAAAGAAATATATATTATTGATTTCTACTGTCAGTGCTTTTGTTGTAATGGCTGATCAGTGTGTGGGAAAATGTGTCTGCATGTGTCACTGTGTGTGTATGTGTGAATTTAGGTAAATGTGTTTACATTAATCAGTCTTAACATTAAACTTAAAGACTATTTTCGGATTTTTGTTTTTGGTTTTTAACTCCCTGCCTTCCAAGAGCCATAAATTTTTTAATTTTCCGCCAATGTATACTTTTTAGGTCTAGTTTTTTGTGGCACTAGATGTCCTTTTTAATGGTACCATTGAACATACTGGAAACGTACGGGTTATAATGTAATGGGAAATCCTAAAAAAATTCTTTGTGCTGTAGAATGTAAAAAAAGGCATTTAGTCCATTTTTGTAGGGGTTCATTTTAATGAAGTCCACTGTTCAGTACAAATGACATAATATATGCATTTTGCAGGCTGGCATGATTCAGACATTATCAAATTTATATTGTTTTCATGTTTTACTACTTTAAAAAAAATAAAACTCTTTGAAAAAGCATTTGCTTTGCATCACCATTTTCTGAGACCAACAACTTTTTCTTTTGGTAGAGCTGTGTGTGATGGTTATGGTACCAATTTGGAGTACATGCAACTTTTGAGCTTTGTATTCCATTTTTTTGTGGGTGGGGAAATGACAAATAAAACTTGCAATTCTGGAATTGATTTTTTTTTTCTATTTACAGCTTTAACCGTGCAGGATATTATATTTAAATAAATTGGACTGTTACGGATGCAGTAATATCAAATATGTACAACTTTTTATTTTTTAATTTTTTAAAATGGGAAAGGGGAGTGATTAGAACTTACATTATATATATATATATATATATATATATATATATATTTATTTATTTATACATATATATATATATATATATATATCAAACTTTTTTTATATATTTTTTTACTTTAACATTTAGGGCGACATGTAAAGAGGCACTTTCACTCCAGTTTTAAGGCGCATTAAACAAATGTATAATACCCCTGAATAAATAAACCTGTCAAAAATCTGGCATGTGGTATGCCTTGTATAACATATTTAATGTGCCTAATTTAGGCATATATCCAAAAAAGGCACATAGCATATCATTGCTAGCATATTTGATGCACCTACTTTAAGCGCATTCAAAAGTGTTATGCCTGGTATAAAATACACCTGGTTTTGGTGTTCTACAGTTCATTTATATAGAGAATACGACGTCAACAGTTTTTTGGTGCAAAATACACCAAAAGAATGGTGTAGCCCTAAAGGGACATGTCGTCCTTAGTCCCCTTAAAGGACTTGAACATATAAACACTTGACCACTTGTCCTTTATACATTAAAGGCTATCAATTCATCCCTATACCTTCCTGTCATAGGCAAGATGTGATGGTAACTGAAAGGCCTCGTTCACACGGCTTATTTCAGAACGTATTTACAACGGATTTCCGATGTAAATACGTTCTGAAGTCAGTTGAAAATCAGTTGCAAATAAGTGCCATAGTGTGGCACGTATTTGTAACTGATTTCCGACGGATTCACCATCTACAATCATTGTAGGTGGTGAATCCGTCCGGAAATAATTGACATGTCAATTGTTTTTCCGTCCGGATTGCCGTCGTCAATCCGCGCGGCAATCGGAACGGAATTTTGCGTCGTGTGAACGACGAGCCGTATTTTCTATTGAAATCAATAGAAAATAGGCTGTGACTTATTTTGGACGGATTTGCCGACGGATTGATGATCGTCAATCCGTCGGCAAATCCATCCGAAATAAGCCGTGTGAACGAGGCCAAAGGCCGATCGGAGGCCTTCCGGCCTTGTAACACTTTGGGCACACTTTGTCCATTTTCACTTAGGGGTGGACTCACTTTTGTTGCCAGCAGTTAGACATTGATGGCTGTGTGCTGAGGTATATTGAGGGCACACCAAATTTACACTATTACACAAGCTGTGCACTGACTACTTTACATTGTATCAAAGGTGTTATATATTCATTGTTGTCCCACGAAAAGATGTAATACATATTTACAAAAATGTGAAAGGTGTACTCACATTTATGAGATAATGTATGTATTAGCTATGCCATTCTCTAGCCTTCCCCCTTTACAAAATACTGCATACTTGCTTGCTTGTCACCATGCACTGTCACGTTTTTGGCTGATTGATGTATATCTGTGTTTTTCTGTATTAACTATGCTGGTCAGTAGCCTTCCTCCTTTACAAAATCTGGCATACTCCCCTGCTTCTGCCAATGCGTTGTCACGTCTTTTGGATGAATTTCCATCATTTTAGTACAGCATTAACTGCATATGTCGCTTACGTAAAAGTAATATTCACCTAAGACCCAATCATATGCTTTCTGTGGCAGTAATACAGGATGTGCTGCTGTAAGACGTTGCTGACAAAGAAGGTAGACTCTGAATATAGATGAGAACCTTGTTCCAAAATAATTGGCGACAGCAGAAAGTGACTACAAGGAACAATGCCTTTTATCTTATATAGTCTCTTTATAGCTGCATCTTGAAAGCTTTCCTACCGAGGAAACTTAACATGAAATCATATCCCCCCACTTTTATGCTGCACTAGAAAATTGAAGAATGTAACAGATAGCCCCAAACATCCATGATGCTACATTTCCAGGGGTTATATTATTTACTATGTTTGAAAATGTACTATTGCCCACAGAATTAGGTCAAAATAGTTGTCTTTATTGTTCTTTAAGCCTACTTTCACGGTGCATTTTGCAATGTTCTCTTGCTGTTTGCATATGTCAAACATATCCATAAGCCTGCATTCACGTGGCACAAGGCTAAAGAATGTAACAAACATATACTGCTTAGTATGGTTTATAGTAGATTTTTTTTTATCACAGTAATAAGCCTAAGGGTGAGAGATGCTAATGTATGCGTATAGAGTGACAAATATTAAAGGTATATGTCAGGGAATCCTCTCATAGTATAATTCCAATAAACACTTTATCATGGAAAGACCCTAACCTGTAACTTCTCTAAGCCGAGCACAAAAAAAAATTTTCAGAAATAAGTGGCATGCACCTTCATAAAAAACTACCATTATTAAGATGGGAATGTCCAGCCATCATACTGCTCAGGAAGAAGAAGGATTCTGTGTCTCAGAGATGAACATGCTTTGGTCTGACATGTGCCTATCAACCCAAAAACAAAAGCAAAAGACTTTGTGAAGATGCTGGCGAAAGCTGTTAATATTCTGTCATTATCCACAGTGAAACGAGTACAACATGAGCTGAAAGGCCACTCTGCCAGGAAGAAGCCATTATTCCAAAAGAAACATATAAAAGCCAGATTAATGTTTGCAAATGCACACAGAAACAAAGCCCTACATGTTTGGAGACATGTCCTTTGGTCTGACGAAACTAAAATTGAACTGTTTGGCCATAATGACCACTGTTATGTTTGGAGGAAAAAGGGAGAAGCTTGGAAGCCTAAGAACACCAACTCAACAGTGAAACACAGGGGTTGTGGCCAGGGCTGTGGAGTCGGAGTTGTGGAGTCGGTGCCCATTTTGCAGGAGTCTGAGTTGGAGTCGTTAAAAAATGTACCGACTCCGACTCCTAAAATATACAATAAGTTGGTCCAGTTAGATCGATGCAGTGCCAAGAGCAAGAGAAATTGGGTCCGGCCAGTGCTACTGCTTCCATATCTTCAGCCTCATCACATGAGTAGTTGATGACATGGAGCAGGCAAAGCGTTGCCACAGGGAAAAGATTCCACTCCCACAGCAAACAGATTGTCCAGATTTCAGCAAAATTTTTCACTTCATATTTACAACTTATTAATGTTTTTTGTGTTCTAAAGTCGTATCCTATAAATATATTTTACATCGACAAACAAAAGTGTAACAATATTTTGAACTTGTGACTTTCAGGCTCCATATCTCACCATCCATGTGAGACTCCCATCATTTTATAGAAAATCATCTTGGCTCTCATACATAACTTTTATCTTCAACTATTTATCATCTACTTAGTTCTGCAGATTCTTCTCATGTAACAGCATTGTTAGTGTTTTGCTCCTGGTGGTGGGACAAAAGACAACCTGTCATCACATTCCCTAATAGATCAGTGTGTTATTAGGCTGATTCCAAGCAAAAGGTCACTGGTTTGAGCAGCCATGAAGATGATTTCCCAAGAAAAGAGAAGCAGCATCATCCAGCTCATCGAGCATTTCTGGGCCAAGAAAATTGCCAAACTGCATCATGTGAGGCCCTGACAGGTGGAAGAATATGAAATGAAGTCCATCCATCCAAAGCCAAGAGGTGACGTCCAGGGGAAATATCAGAATAAACAAGTCGCTCATCAAAAGGTTGAACAGTTCTGACGCTAAGACACGGCAGTCGAGGCAGCTCGTAGGCTTCCTAAGAGTGAGATCACAGACATCCGTGCAAGCACCGGTCAACGCGCATTACACAAGTCTGGAATTATGGCCCGAAAAATGGGGAAGAAGCCACGACTTCCATCTCATCATAAGAAGCGTCGGCAAAGAGTTTACAGAAAAGTACAAAAAATGGAAGATTGGAAACTGGTGATTTTAAAGCGAAGAGATGAAAGTCAATAGACCGGGCTCTGATGGGGGCAAACGGGTTTGGAAGAATCCAGGGACAAAGTAGCTCCTGCATCGAGACGCTGGAAGAACTGTCAGGTTTTTTGGAAGAATCCTGAGGCTATGGGGCTGTTTCACAGCCAAAGATGTTGGACACTTGACCAGGATCGATGGTGACCTCAATGCTGAGCTATATGTGAGTGTCCTACAAGATGAGTTACTTCATACACTCAAGTATTATGGGTTTGAAAAGGTCAACATAGTGTTCCAGCAGGACAATGACCTGAAACAGACGTCAGGGTTGGAGAAGGAAGGGGTCAATGACAATGACGTAGAGTTGCTGCATTGGCCTCCACAGTCCCCAGACCTCAACCCAATCCAACACTTACAGTTGAAGAAAAAGCTGTATTCATACCCAAATCCAGTCTAAACCAACATTGAGAATGTGTAGAAGAGACCTGGGATCAGATTTTGGTCAAGACCTGCTTGAATCTGATCCAGAGCCCAGAAGGATTCAGGCAGCGCTGAAGACCAAATTTTGATTTTTAGGAGCAAAACTGTACCAATGCAGTTACATCTACAGAACTAAGCAGATGCTAATGTCAAAATGATAAAATCAGGTGTGGAAATTATCTTTGTTCAACTCCTTTATCCAATTAAATGCCTCCTCAGAATTATATTATGATTACAGCTGTCGACAGCCGGAGTTCGAGAAATACGACCCACTCCTTCCGTTTGGTACATAAATCTGATTTAATCACAGTAAATTATATTCCAATAGAACTTTTTAATCAGATGACTATTCTATCACTACATGATTGGTTAATTGGTGGTTGCTAAGAGACAAGTTATAATTTGCATGTACTTATGAAGCATTAGCTGATAAGACACATTCCCAAACTCTCCTCTGTATCATCTGGGGGGAGGAGGAAGGCCTTGAATCTCTTGCTTTTAGCAGACACTGCATCTGTCTCAAGGAAAGCTGTGTGAGAGATATCTGATAGTTCGATAAGTATGTATAGCAGTAAACGCAGTTTAAACAAACTATCCGATGAGCTTAATAAGAATGTAATGATGAAACAGACTTTTGATGTTTTTCCCTTAAATTACCAACTTGACACTAAATACTAAATAATGTATGTATAAGATAGGTAAGATGATTGTCTATAAAATTGATGGTAGCCTCATTTTCAAAGCTATAGTGGATGGTGAGATATGGAGCCTGAAAGTCAAAAGTTAAAACATTGTTACCATTTTGCTTGTCAGTGTATGTTCTACCTAATTAGCTTGATTATTGTACCATAAGGTGATAAAGAGCCTGATGTTACCATTTTACTACAGTAAAACTATCACTTAAACATGTGCCATGTATGAGGGAGTGGGAGTCGGGAGTCAGAGTCGGTGTCAAGGAAAATGAAGAGTCGGAGTTGGAGTCGGAGCTTTGGCTTACCGACTCCACAGCCCTGGTTGTGGCATCATGTTGTGGGGTTGTTTTGCTGCAGGAGGGATTAGTGCACTTCACAAAATAAATGGCATCATAAGCTAAGAAGATTATATGACAATACTGAATCAACATCTCAAGACATCAGCCAGGAAGTTAAAGCTTAGGCGGAAATGGTTTTTCCAAATGGACAATGACCCGAAGCATACTGCCAAACTGGTTACAAAGTGGCTTAAGGATAACCAAGTCAATGTTTTGGAGTTACCACCACAAAGCCTTGATATCAATCCTATTGAAAATTTATGGGCAAAGCTGAAAACGCAGGTGCAAGCAAGGCGACCTGCAAACATGGTTCAGTTAGGAGGAATGGGCCAAAATTCCTACCAACTATTGTGAGAAGCTTGAGGAAGGATATCCAAAACGTTTGACCCAAGTCATACAGTTTAAGGGCAATGCTACCAAAGGTTTGGCTTTGCAAAAAGTAATAAAAATGCCTTAAAAAATTATCTCTCTCATTATTCTGGCATTTGGCAACTATAAATAATTTTGGTAATCCTAATTGACCTAAAATGGGTAAGGTTTATTCTGATTTCATGTCAGATAGTGAGAAAAACATACATGTGTGTCTTTTAGTATAGTACATGTAAACTGTTGGTTTCAACTGTATCTTAGTAGTCATTGGAGCTCCATAGTTCTATATAGACATATAGCTAAAGGATGCTACTACTGAGGGAGCTTGGGGGCTTACTGAATACTGCTTATACAGTAGTTAAACACAATAATAAAATAGTATACATAAAACTCCTAAGCTCCCTCTAGTGGTGGCTGCAGAAAGCCAACATTTTGTCCAGAGTATGTCTGTGCAATGAATTTTTCAGTTCTGTGTCCATACAATGCATCACTTGCTTTTATTTGTACTTTTCATTCTTAAATTAATTTAACTTGCAAAGCTCATACTGCTTTTCATGAGTAATTAAGTGTCTTTCACTAATGCTCTGCCTATCATGATTTTGTAACAAATCCTATCCTGGAGGAACAATTTAGATCAATATTGTGCTATTCTTAGTTGCCTGTAACCTCAATCTTCCACTGCTAAAAGCATTCAAACATTTAACTTGGTAAAACAGTTTTTCCCTTAATGTAAATGGGATACTTATGTACATGAGACCGGCTGAAGCTTCCATTAGAGATTAGAAGTGTATTAAGTAAACTAAATATTTATTTCTATTTCCAGTGACAATCTGCAGCACAGTGATATGTAAGTAACATTTCATGAAAATATGTATTTTTTATAATTATGCTGTAACATTTTACAGTGTTCATTAGGTAAGGAAAAATGTTTGTGTTTGAACTAAATGGAGAAGCAGAGATGACAAGAGATGACAGAGATGATAATATATTGCACTTCAGTCTAAGTACTGTAAAATCTCTAGAATACTGGAAACTACATCTAAAACTAAAAAAAATTTTGTAAGTGTTCCTGGAGGAAACAGTTGCAGCCAATTTGGGGACCAAGGCATAACCTGATCCTTCTGAGCCCCACTGCAAAACATGGAAGGCTAGGTCTACATGGCATTGAACAAAAAACTCACTGAAAACCAAATCCTAAGGCTATGTCTACACAGCATGCATTTTCAGCATTTTTTGTTTTCTAAAACGGCTGAAAAAAACCACTGAAAACAGATCCCATATACTTTAATAGTGAAAACATTCTGTAGTCTCCATAGAACGTTTTTTTTCTGTTAGTTTTTGCTGCTGGTCGTTTTTTTGCAGCATGTTGCAAAAAACGACAGAGCAGGGCAGAAAATCTACTATTGAAGTCTATGTAAACTGCCAGACGTTTTACTAAAGAATCCGGGCTGTCTGTGACGTCACCATGTCACGCAATGCATTGTGGGTATATCCGGACATGGTGAGTGACAGTTGCCATAGAGACCAGTATAGACCAGTTCTGCTCTATATTGATCTCTATTGCATCAGTGATCTGAGGATCAATGATGCAAATCCTGTATGGGGAAAAGTTAAAAAAGGTGAAAAAGTAAAAAAAAAAGTAAAACACAAACATGAAAAATAAAATAAAAACACGTACATTGCCTTTTTCCCCTTTACAAGTGGCAATCGCCCCAAAAAAGATAAAAATAAATTAATCATATTTGTTATCACCGGGTGCAGAACAACCTACCCTATAAATCAGTCATGTTAATTAACCTGCACGATGAACCTTGTTCATCCCGCAGCACATAAAATGCAATAAAAAGCGATTAAAAACTCATAGAAACGCCAAAGTGGTGCCAATTAAAACGTCAGTTTATCCCACCCTTATACAGCTCTGTATGTGGAAAAATAAAAAAAAAATTATGGCTAACAGAAGATAGTGATGCATAAATATCATTTCACACAATAAAACACTTTTTTTCTTAAAGCGCTTCAGCACAAAAAAAAACTATATAAATTGGGTATCGCTGTAATTGTCTCGACCCAGGGAGAAAAACTAAGTTGTCACGTATACTGCATGGTGAGCTCTGTTAAAAACAAAATTTTAAAACACTACTAGGATTGCAGTATTTTCTTCATCCTGCCTTCCAAAAAAACAGATTTAAAACTGATAAAAAAGCATTGTCCTCTCAAAAATGATACCAATAAATACATCAACTCATCCCACAAAAAACAAGCCCCTACACAGTTCCGTACACAGAAAATTAAAAAAGTCATGGCTCTCAGACTATGGCGATGCAAAACTTTGTTTTCCTTTTTAACTTAAAGTGTTTTTATTGTGTAAAAGCAGTGAAACATAAAGTACAAATTGGGTATCACTGTGATCGTATCAACCTACTGAGTAAAGCTAGCTTGTCATTTACACTGCACAGTGACGGCTGTAAAATGCCTCACAAAAACCTTAATAAAAAGTGATTAAAGTGTGATATGCACCCTATAATGGTACCAATAAAAAAGTCAACTCATCCCGTGAAAATCAAGCCCATAATCAGCTCCATATACAGAAAAATAAAAAATTCATGGCTATCAGACTGCTACGACATTAAAACGCAACTTTTATAAATGCATTTCTATAGTGTTAAAGTAATAAGCCAAAAAAAAAAAACTTGTAATTGTACCAACCTACATAGTAAAGTTGTTACGTCATTTTACCGCACAGCAAACACTGTAAAATTGAAGCCCAATAAACAATGGCGGAACTGCGTTCCCTCCCACCTCCCCCAATTTCACATCTCAATGCTAAAAAAAACTATGGAACACCTGTGCGCCCACAATGCACAATACACCCCTAGATGAGATCCACGAGGGGTGTTGAATGCAAAATGGGGCGACTTCTGGAAGGTTTCACCTGTTCTAGTGCTTTGGAGGCTTTGCAAATGCGACATGGCACCACCAAAATCTGCGATAAGAAAGCCAAATAGCGCTCCCTCTCTTGTACTCACTGCCATGCACCCAAACAGCAGTTTACACCCTCATGTAGGGTATTGCCGAACTTGGGAGAAATTACATAACAAAATTTGGGGTGCTTGTTTTCCAAGATTCCTTGTAAAAATGAAACATTTTCAGCTAAAATTGCAGATTTTTGGACAAAATTTTTTTTTTTCATTTTCACCACCTAATGCTACAATTTTTTTTGAAACACCTGTGGGGTCAATATACTCACTACACCCCTTGATATATTCCTTAAGGAGTCTAGTTTCCAATGTGGGGTCTTTTGAGGGGGTGTTTATTAAGATTTAGAACCTTAGGGTGTCTGCAAACCTGAAATGGCGCCAAAATAAAATCGTATTGAAAATGAGACTCCAAAGGCTGGTAGGTGCTCCTCCTACTCTTAGGTTTGTGGTTGAGCCAAATAGCGCACTAGCGCCACATATGGCATATCTCTAAAAATGGCAGGATCTGGGGAATCAACATTAAGTTGCATTTCCCTGATCACATCTACCGTGTTCCAGTGAATAATGGATACAAATTCAAAATCTGCAAAAAAAAAGGGACACTTTTAAAATTCACTTCCACTTTGCTTTCATTTCTGTGAAATACCTACAAACACTGTTGTAAATACTTAAAGAGGTGTAGTTTCTTAGATGAAGTAATTTATGGGGGTATCTAACATGCAGGCCCCCAAAATCCACATCAGAATTGGACTGGTCCCTAAAAAGATGTATGTGGCAAATTTTAATGAATATTTGAAAAATGTAATGAGTTTCATCATATTGTATTGCTCTTCTTTGAAAATTATAATTTTTTTTACCATGTTAAAAAAAAATGTGAAAAATGACTACTAAGGGCCACAAGTATGAAAACTGTCTAGGCCCCTTTCATTTTTCCAGAGCACTATATGAAATGCCCATAGCAACCAATCAGAGCACCCCTCTCATTTCATATAGTGCTCTGAAAAAAATAAGAGAGGCGCTCTGATTGGTTGCTATGGGCAACAAAGTGAGTTTTAAACTTAGACGGTTTTCATACATGTGGCCCTAAATTTCTAAGCCCCGTAACGTCATAAAAAGACATTTAAATGCTGCCAGCCTACAGTAGACATATGATAGATGCTAGTTATAAACTATTTAACTATCTGTCTTACATGCAGAAATTTTTGAAGTCTGAAAATGGCAAATTTTTAAAATGTTTCACGATATTTTGATATTTTTCAGAAATAAACAAGGATTGTTTGGATCAAAATTTCTTACTATCTTTAAGCACAATGTGTCACGAGAAAAAAATCTCTGAATCACATGGATAGGTAAAAATGGCAAAAAGTTATTCTCAGAGGAAGTGTCACATGTCAGATTTAAAAAATTGGCTCTGTCAGGCCAAAATTTGCGGTGGAGGTAAGGGGTTCAAGGTACACAAGAATAACAGTAGCATAAGATTCCTAAACAGGAAGCACTCTCTTTATATTGGCATTGTAACTCCCTGGTAATACAGGTGTTTTTTTAAGTGAAGGAAGGTCCTTTGGGCCTCCTTAACCCCTTCATGAACCTGGGCGTATGAGTACGTCCTAGGGCCGCTAAGGGGCTTTGCAGGGGGATTGCTCCGCGACCCCCCCACACAGCCGGCGGGTGTTAGCGGCAAATCGCCGCTAACACCCGGCAGTAACACGTCGGCGGGGGCTCCGCCCGCTGGCGCTGTTTTACCCATCAGACACTGCGGCAAAGATGGCCACGGCATCTGAATGAACGCCGATCGGTTCCGCGCACCGATCGGTACGGTCATCGGCACCGACCGGACATGGTGGTGGGGAGCCTTGTGAAGGCTCCCGTCATTTACCCTGGCGGTTTCCCCACTTCCGCCGCAGACGGGAAAGGGGGAAACCCCCCATCTTTAACACCCTAATGCATTGAAATTAACAATCGCGCCCCCTAGTGGTCAACCACCATAGGGGGACTAAAATGTACAGTAAAAAAAAAAAAAAAAGTTTTAAGGTACAAAAAAAAAAAAGTATTAAAAGTTCAAATCCCCCCCCTTTTCCCCTATTTTACAAATAAAATCATTAAAATAATAAAAAAGTTACACATATTTGGTACGCCGCATCCGAAAAAGTCTGATCAAATAAAAATTTTAACATTCATTTTATCCCGTACGCTGAACACCGAGAAAGAAAAAAAATTCCAAAACGCCAAAATTGCGTTTTTTGGGTCATTTTGACATCACTCAAAAATGGAATAAAAATGATCAAAAAGTCGCATGCGACCAAACTACTAGCGATAAAAAGTACACTTCAGCCCGCAAAAAATGCACCCTCACTGACGTCCGTAGGTGTTAACAAAAAAGTTAATTGGTCTCCCCAAACTGGCGCCGCGTCGCAAATGTCAAAAATAGAAAATTTTTGGGAATTTTTTTCCCGGTACCAAAACATAGCGGAAACCCTACTTTTTGGTATTGCCGGATGCGTAACAACCTGTAAAACAGATAACATAATTATATTTACCGAAGATTTAACGCCGTAAAAGGGAAAACACCCAGAAACATGGCGAAAATACGTTTTTTTCACAATTTGTCCCCCCTTGGAATTTTTTTCGGTTTCCCAGTATATTCTATATATAGTGAATAACACCATTAGAAAGTACATCTTGTCCCGCTAAATAAAAGCACTCCTGTGTCTATGTATTGGAAAAATAAAAAAGTTATGGCTTTCAGAAGGCGAGGAGGAAAAAACGAACGTGTCACAAAAAAAAAAAACCCCCGGGTCCTGAAGGGGTTAAAGGGAATGCATCATCAAAAAATGACTTAATGTTTAACTCACATTTTTATGTTAAAAATTTTTTATGAATTCTTGGTTATATTTGTTTTAAATTTACTATATCACTTTCAATATTTTTTAAAACTTCTTAAGTTCCCTTTGGCCACTAGGCCTAAAAATAGTCTGATACTTCCTGTTCTGCAGAGAAAGATTTTCAGCAGTCTGCTTATTATCAGTACAAGCAGGGTTAAACAGAAAGGTGGCACCAATGTGTATAGATAACACAGAATCCACCAGTCGCAATAGGAGATAGTCACAGCTCCCCCTCTTCCCCTCCCTGCACACTGACGTCTTCCCAGGTCACAGAACATGACTAGAAAACTCCCCTATACAAGTCAATGGGACTATTTTTTTTATCCAAACAAATGTAAGAGTGCTAAAGTTTAACTTGATGATGATATCATAGTGGACCATGTTATCTGATCCTAGATCACTACAAAGCCATTGAAGGGCATTGAAAAAGTCATGATAACTTTTTGTGCCACAGTATCACCTGTCAAGTTTATCTTTGCTACATCTGTAGGTTAAAGTGTGTGTCTTTCTTGACTACTTGGCTGAGACAGATCATAAGCTTCACAGCATCTCCTTTTTTTAAAAAAATGGAGCTTATCACTGAGCCCTCTCATTCAATAAGCCAAGAAGGACACTGTTGAGCATAGCGTGGTTGCTCTCTTATGACAAAAGCATCTGCTAGATAACTGTTAATAATGAATCTAAAAGATGCAAATATGTCTGAGTTCACTCTTGAAAAAAAGTGAACTTAAAAAATAACCTATTTTATACTGATCCCTGCTGGGTGACTGTTGTTTAATTTATTCTGTAAGGTTTCCTGCTAGTTGGTAAATGTTATCAGATAGCATAAGACTAACACTTGTGTCAGGTAGGTGATATACAGTATTAGTGACTTGTCGCATTAAGGTGTAAATACATTAGGGCTCCATATTAATTTATCTTTCTTATTTTTCTTATTTTATTGTAAATTTGACATTGTTGCTGTAGCATCATACCTATGAGCAGTGTTAATTACTAAGCACCATATGGCTGACTTGCTTGGTTACTCATACATCTATTTTTAGTAATAAAAAAAAAGAGAGAGAACTGTTATAAAACCCACAGAACAATAGCACACATTGAAGAAATGTATTCATGAATAACTGTGCCAGTTTGTTTCTTTATCATCCAGTGTCAGTCCAAAATTGAATTTAACTCCTTTTGTTCTCAGGGACAAGACTCACTTTTTTTTTTTTATATATATCAGCATTTTCAAAAAAGTTTTTTCTGCTAAAGATGCACAAGGTTCTGATTTTCACAGGACAAGTTGTGCTTTTCATATTCTGTTTTAGGATATATGTTACCATTTCATCATTTTAAATCATTATCATTTTGGGGTACAAGCAAAAAACGTGATTCTAACATTGTGCCCTTCACTTTTTTTCTGCATTTGCCTGTAAATGAATGGGACAAGGCTGCAGAACTCTGTACAGCAACTACTAAATGAAACTAAATAATGAACTCTTTCATAGACTATTATTGTATAATGTTATACAGAAAGATGTATTATGTGCCTGTAATGCTCTGATAGAATATGGCTTTGCACTCTGTATTCCTGGGAAATGAATAAGCGATATGCATGTATTGTTACAACATTGAAGTTTAAAAGGAAAAAAAACAAAAATAATTTTAAAAAAAAATGTATAGAGCAGTGTTAACAACTAAGAGGCCACAGCACTCGGTCAAGTCCAGGGGACCCATCATAAAACTAATGCTGATGGTTTATCCCCCCAACACCACCACAATAATATGATATTGATGGCCTATTGTAAGGAAAATCTACAAATTCCACTTGTATTGCTATTATATTATTTTCGTACCCAGATGAGCCTTCAAACACGGGTATCCTCTCTACGCCCCCGTTTTGTAACCATTCAACAACAGATAGATATATGAAGGCTAGTTATATTATTTTTCATTTCGGCACATCCCTATGAAGTGATGTGCTTATCAGCTCTACCAGCTCTATAATGTGAAGACCATATGGACTATCAAATAACTTATTCCTAAATAGGACTACGTATTTTCAGGTTTTTAAGAAACTCTGTTTGTAAAATTGCCACATAGTAGGAGTGTTTACATGTACAAATGACATGTTTTTTATACAAAGTAAAAGATAAAAAATAATATAACTAGCCTTCATATATCTATCTTCTATTGCCAGGACAAGCAATCAGCATTACCCAAAAAAAAACCCTTTCAGAATTTAAGGCTTGGTTCACATTGGCAGTGGAAGTTCCGTTTGCAGCATCTGTTGCAAGCTGCAAACAAATAAGTGTTGGTTTCACAACAGACACAAATGGTGCCCAATGGACCTTATTTATTACAATGGGTCCGTTGGGTTTTCGCTGTGGTGTCCATTGTCTAACAGAAAAAAAAAATTACAACATGCTGCACTATTTTTTACACCATTCCCGATGGACCATGCAACGGTGGTTCTGAACTGAACCTCTGACGCAGATGTAAACCAAGAAGTAAATAAATAACATCCAGGGTACAGATAAATCTATTACATATTATATATAGTAATTGCAGAAGAAATGCAAATACAGTCCTTTGTCTAGGATTTTCTATGGATACTGGATTATCTGGTTTATGGCACTTTCTGTGGCATGCTGAAGGAATTTTATTATGGTTGACTGTGTAAAATAAGAGACCACTATATTAGATCATTTAGATCTTCATGTTTGACCATTTTTGCGGTTTCCAATAGATGCTATTGACACGTCACAATCACTGTTTTTGACTTCACCTGTCAATGGTTCTACTGTAACAACTGGTACATATCTGTGTATAAACTCTTTTACAGTAGATAGTTCAGTGACTATAGGAGCACCAGTAACATAAATGCCTCATAAAGCTGTATAGGACGTGTTTAAGATATTGCATTAACCCCTTACTGCCGGAGCCAGTTTTGGCCTCTCTGACAGAGCCCAATTTTTTTAAAAATTTAAAGTGTCACTTTTTTGAGAATAACTTTTTGACACTTTACCCAGCCTTGATTCAGAGACTGTTTTCTGTAACACTTGTTTTTAAGTTATAAAGAAATTTTGGTCCAAAAATCATGTTTATTTGAAAAAAAAACAAATATGTGAAAAATTTGAAAAAAACTATTTTTTAAAACCTCAAAAATGTCTGCTGTAAAATGGATAGTTATTCCCCCTCAAAATGTTTTTAAAAAATAGCATCTACCATATTTTTATGTGATTGGGGACAATTTTTAATTTTCATTTTCTTTTTGACATTTTGGGGGCTTTGGTAAATTTCCCCCTTTTCAAAAAATTGGGAAATAAATGTTTTAGGGCCAGTCCATCCAACTTTGACTGCCTGTTGTAAAACCCCCTAAATGACTCCCTAAGAAACTCCCCCCCTTAAAAGTATTCAAAATAATTTTTGGAAGTTTGTTAACCATTTTTAATTTTCAAGTAATTTAAAGCAAAGTGGAGGTGAAATTTCAAAATTTCACTTTTTTTTGAAGATTTTTAAAATTGTATCCATTATTTTCCCAAGAAAACGGGAGAAAAGAGACCAGGGAAATGCAATTAATATTTATTCCCCAATTCGCTGTTTTCAGAGATATTCCATATGTGGCCTGGCGCTATTTGGGTCAACCAAAGCCCCAAAAGGAGGAGCACCCACTGGACTCTGGGGTTCATTTTCATTACGATTTTATTTAGGCGCCATTCAAGTTTGCAGACACCCAAGGTGCTAAAAAATTAAAAACCCCCTAAAAACCCATATTGGAAACTACACCCCTTTAAGGAAAATCTAGGGGGCAGTGAGTATACCGGGCCCACAGGGTTTTTTCCAAATTTTTTTTAGGTTAGGCGTGAAAATAAAGAAAAATTTTTTTTTCCAACAATCGAATTTTAAGCAGAAAAGTTTTTTTTCTACAAAGAAATTTTTCAAAAAAACCCTGAAAT
>JAODAL010056230.1:0-23429 GCA_025379985.1 Phyllomedusa bahiana | reverse complement strand
GAAATGTATTCGTAATAAAATGTATTTTTTGCACCTTTAATTCCGTGGTGACTACACAATTGCTGTTTCAGTTTTAAACGTGCAAGTGCGTCAATGAACAAAGCTGTAGTGCGCCAAAGTAAAAAAACACGTATCTGATTTGTATTCGAATAATTAAATTTATTTTTTGCACCTTTCAATTAAACCTGTGGTGACTATAAATTGCTGTTTAAATTTACGTGCAAGCTGCGTCAATGAACAAAGCTGTAATGCGCCAAAGTAAAAAAACAGTATCTGTTATGTTTTCTTTATAATAACGGTATTTTTTGCACCTTTCAATTCACCTGTGGTGACTATAAAAATTGGTTTCAGTTTACGTGCAAGCTGCGTCAATGAACAATGCTTTTAGTGCGCCAAGTGAAAAAAACACGTTCTTTTATGTATTCGGATAATAAAGGTTTTTTTGGCACCTATCAATTCCCCAGTGGAAAAAAAAATACACAATTGCTGGATTCAAATTTAACTGCAAGGTGGCTCTATCAACAAATCTGGCTGGGCAAAAGTGCAAAAAAACACGTATCTGTAATGTATTCGGATAATAAAAGGTATTTTTGGCACCTATCAATTCACCTTGGTGACTACAAAATTGCTGTATTCAAATTTAACTGCAAAGTGGATCTATCAACAAAGCTGGCCTGCCCCAAAGTGAAAAAACACGTATTGAAATGTATTCGGAAAAATAAAAGGTATTTTTTGGCACCTATCAATTCACCTTTGGTGACTAAAAATTGCGTATTTTCACATTTAAGTGCAAGGTGCCTAAATTGAACAAAGCTGTAGTGCGACAAGTGAAAAAACGTATCTGTAATGTATTTGGATAATAAAAGGTATTTTTTGGCACCTATCAAGTCACCTGTGGTGACTACAAAATTGGAGTATTCGCATTTAAGTGCAAGGTGCCTTAATGAACAAAGCTGTAGTGCGCCAAAGTCAAAAAACACGTATCTAAAATTTATTCGGATTTTTACAAGGTATTTTTGGCACTATCGCCTGTGCTGACTTGCGGGTTTCTAATTTATGTACAAGGTGGTTATATCGACAAAGGTGGAATGGGCAAAATTGAAAAATAAAACACCTATCTGAAATGTATACTGATAATAAAAGTGGAGTTTTGCACCTAACAAAGAGACCTGCAGTTACTAGAAAAGATGTGTATCCTATAGTTCAGGCTGCCCAATATCCCGGAAATATTTCAATAGAAAACTGTTTAAAAATAAAGCTATTGCAATGTTACACTAAGTCTTGGTGAACTTTATCCAGTATTTTTATAGAGCTTGTCTGTGTTCGCCCCCTGGGCCCCCTCCGCTCCCCCCGTGATTAAGCGGTAGATGCTCTTTAAAATTCTCTACCTAACTATATAAAATCTTCCCAATCTTAATCTTCTAAATTGTAAGGGTCACAGCTAATAGTAGAGATTTCTTGTGGGAAAAAATATAATAATTTCGCTGAGTGTTTGGAACAAGCAGAGGCACGTCCTTCTGCTCTGAGACGCTGAGAGACACTGAGGCTGAAACAGGAAATGCTGTTCTATGTAAAATGAGGTCATGTGATTTTTCCAGCCAATCGCAACCATACACATCCCAGTCATGACGTCGCACACACATCTCACCCTGCTCTATTCTGTAATCTGATTTGCTGGCCGCCAAAATTACGGGAAGCACCAAAAATGGCGCGATCTTAATAGATGATGCAAAAGATTTTAACCTAAATTATCGCATGATCTAAAAAATCCGATCACCATAAAAACTGTGCCGATTTCAACTTTGTCGATAATAATCGCTCAACACTAGTAATGAACAAAGTTGTGACCTTTGGAATGGTGAATACATACAATTAACTCCTTCCTGACATTGGACCTATGGGTATGTTAAATGTAGAAAGGTGTTTCCACAAATAGACATACCTATACCTTCAGGAGATTGTGCGGACTCACAAACAAAGCCTGCATGATCTGCATATAACAGCTGGCTTCATGCACTATTGACCAGAGCTTACTCTGGTCACAGCCGATTCACTTCAAGATACCGGGATCAATTTTGAGTGGAACAGCTAAGAAAAAGACTTAGGGAGGGAGGTCCCTCTGTTTCTATCAGCACCTCATTGTGTGATTATGGGTTTGGAATGACTTCCATGACAACCCAAAAGTTTCCAAAAAGCCTCCAGACTGTAATGTCACTATGCTCGGGCATGGTGATTGACACTTGCAATACATAGCAGTACAGTCATGTGCCGTTGTGTAATGCACCAGCAATTAAAAGATCATTGAGTCAAGTCCCTTATGGGGACATGTGTAAAAAGTGTCAAAATAAAAAAGCACAAAAAACAATGCAAAACACAAACAAAACAATAAAGTAAATCATGTACACCACCCCTTTCCCATTACAAATGCCAATTACCCTCCAAAAAGATCAATAGTAAAAAAGTATCCATATTTGGCATTGCCACATGTGTATGGCCCTGCCCTATAAATCTATCACATTACTTAACCTGCACAATGAACATTGTAAAAAAAAAAAAAAAAAAAAGATAATTATTAAGCATTAAAAAGCGATCAAAATGTAATATAAAACCCAAGGTGGTAACGATGAAAACAGCCAATTTGTCCTGAAAAAAGACCTTACACAGCTCTGGATATGAAAAAAATAGTTATGGCTATCACAAGATAATGATGCATACATATTGTCTTAAACAATAAAAATACTTTTATTAAGGGTAACAACATACAAAAACTACTGTATATACTCAAGCTAACCTGAATATAAGCCGAGGCACCTAATTTTACCACAAAAAACTGGGGAAACGTATTGACTAGAGTAGAAGCCTAGGGTAGGAAATGCAGTAAGTTATGCCCCTTCATTAACCAGGATAGACAGCCATAGCAAAGAGCAGCAACTAAAGGACTTGGTTTCATGATGTATAAAATGATTGTCCCCAGTAATTAGCCACATTACACAAACAGCTCAGCTACATGTATATTACACACACAGTTTAGCTACATGCATATTACACACACACAGCTCAGCTACATGTACATTACACACATACGGCTCTGCTACATGTACATTACACACTGCTGTGCTGTAGGCACATATAGCACATAACAATAACAGCAGCACACAAAAATAGAATACGTTGAAAAAAACTTTCTGCTTAAAAAAACACGAAAGTTTTATGAGGTTCTTAGTTCACACTTTTGCTCAAAATTGCTTAAGCCCACCTTCGTCTTCAACGAGACCTCAAATGTATTAACGCTATATTTTTCTGTGGTCCATCGAGACCTACATTTTAGAATGTGAAGGCCCCAGCTACTAAATACACTGCACTGATTAAAAAGTCTGTGTAGATGGGTGGAGTGCTAAAAACCAAGATGGAGGCAGCCCGTCCCCCCTATATACAATCCAAAAACAATATTTGGTTCAGCACCTCCAAAAAACCTGTATTTGAGGTCTCGTTGAAGTCGAAGGTGTGCTTAAGCAATTTTGCGCAAAAGTGTGAACTAAGAACCTCACAAAACTTTCGTATTTTTTTTAAGCAGAAAGTTTTTTTCAACGTATTCTATTTTTGTGTGCTATTGTTATGTGTATTTAGATTACAGCCATCACAGCGTGCACCCACATTTAAAGTTTTTTGGAGGTGCTGAACCAAATATTGTTTTTGGATTACATATAGCACACACATAAACAGCTCTGCCTCAGCTCATCCAGCAAGGATCACAACCAGTTCTGCAGAATTCTGCCTACACTGAGCAGCATCACTGACTTCCACCCACCTCTGTGTGACATCATCACAGGTCCTGGAAGCACACTCCAGCACTTTTGACTGCGGTGAGTTGTACATAGAACTTGAGTATAAGCCGAGGGAGGCCTATTCAGCATAAAACATGTGCTGAACAAGTCGGCTTATACTCAGGTATGTACAGTATGTGACTAACATGCCAACTCTCCCCCTTTTGGTGGGGGGGTTTCCCCCTAATGGGGGTCCCCCCCCCCCCCTCCCTCCCGGCAGAGTTGGCATTTCCCCGACTTAAATTACCGCGGCGCAAGAGTGCGCTGGTGCGCTACTCTTGCGCCGCCGGGCGCTCCTAAAGGGGGTGAAGCGGCTGCAGCGGCCGCTCACCCGCCTGGAGTCTCGCTGTGCAGGGAGGAGGCAGGAGGGATCGCTCCCTCCTCCCCCTGTATGTATCCGGCCGGTGTGCGCTGTACATACAGGTCAGCGGCGCAGGGGGAGTGACGCGCCTCTGCACTCACTTCCCCTGCGTCGCTGAGGAGATCAGAGATGTCCGGAGCTGCAGGAGCCTGGTGAGGTAAGTGGATTTTATTATTTTATTTTTATTAGCTACATGGGGGGCACTACCTGGCTACAAAGGGGGCAACTACCTACCTGGCTTCTAAAGGGGGCAACTACCTACCTGGCTACTAAAGGGGGCACTATCTGGCTACTAAAGGGGCAACTACCTACCCGGCCCCTTTCTAAAGGGGCATACCTGGCTTCTAAAGGGGGCAACTACCTACTGCCTGGGTGGCTACTAAAGGGGGCAACTACCTACCTGGCTACTAAAGGGGGCAACTACCTACCTGGCTACTAAAGGGGGCAACTACCTACCTGGCTTCTAAAGGGGGCAACTACCTACCTGGCTTCTAAAGGGGGCACTACCTGGCTACTAAAGGGGGCACTACCTGGCTTCTAAAGGGGCACCTACCTGGCTTCTAAAGGGGGCAACTACCTGGCTACTTAAGGGGGGCAACTACCTACCTGGCTACTAAAGGGGGTACTACCTGGCTTCTAAAGGGGACAACTACCTACCTGGCTTCTAAAGGGGACAACTACCTACCTGGCTACTAAAGGGGGCAACTACCTGGCTTCTAAAGGGGGCCACTACCTGACTACTAAAGGGGGCAACTACCTGGCTAACAAAGGGGGCAACTACCTGGCTTCTAAAGGGGGCAACTACCTGGCTTCTAAAGGGAGCAACTACCTGGCTAACAAAGGGGGCGACTACCTGGCTTCTAAAGGGGGCAACTACCTGGCTTCTAAAGGGAGCAACTACCTGGCTACAAGGGGGCATCTACCTGCCTGTAAGTGGCACTACCTGGTTATGGGGGGGCTACTACCTGGCTATAAGGTCATCTACCTGGCTTTCTTCCAAAGCCATTATGCTGTTAGGCGTAGTGGGTATGGCTTTTTGAAGGGGCATGTCACACCAAAAAGATGGGCGTGTCCATGCAAATCTTTGCAGCGGTGCGCTAAGCGTGCCACCATCTTTAATCTCCTGCTTTTCCATTTTCAAAAGTTGGCAACTATGATGTAGATTGTAGTATTTATTTCATTTTACCTCCCAAAGAGATATCAAAAAGTCATGTGTCACCTAAAATGGTACCACTGAAGACTTCAACTCATACCGCAAAAGACAAGGCCCTACATATCTCTATAAGCAGAAAAATCTAAAAGTTATGGCTCTCAGGCTGTCTCAATTGAAAAACATGTATTCTTTTTAAATAAAAGTGTTTTACTGTGTAAAAGCAGTAAAACATAAAAAATATAAATTTGGTATTGCTGTAATTGTATTGACCTGCTAAGGAAAGCTAACATGTCATTTATACCACGCGGTGACCACTTTATAAAATAAAACTAATAAACACTACCAAGATTGTTGCATTTTGTTTATTCCACCTTCCAAAATCATTGATAAAAGTGATCAAAGTCTTATATGAACCTCAATATGATACCAGTAAAAGTGTCTACTCATCCCGCAAAACACAAGCCTTATACAGAAAAATAAAAAAGTTATGGCTGTCAGAATAGGACAACATAAAAAAGCAATTTTTTTGCATTTCTATTGTATAAAATTAGTAAAACACAAGAACTGCAACATTTATATTGCTGTAATTGCACTGACTTGTATAGTAAAGTTATCATGTTATTTATACCACACAACAAAAAAACAATGGTGCAATTGCTGTTTTTTTTTTTTTCCCACTTTTATAGCCGAATGTGAAAAAAACTGGGATTACCCGTATACACACAACGCACAGTACACCTAAGGTGTGTTAATTCCAAAACGAAAGGGCATTCTGGAACATTTCAGCTGTACTTGGATTTTGGCAGCTTTTCAAATGTGACATTGCATCTATCAAAAGCGAAATAGTACTCCTTTCCTTGTGTACTCTGCCATGCACCCAAACAGCAGTTTATACCCACATGTAGGGTATTGTCAAACTGGGAAGAAATTGTGTAACAAATATTGTGGTTATTTTTTTTTTTCTAGGATTCTTTGTAAAAAGTGAAAGATTTTGATTTAAAAACTTCATATTATTGGGAAACTTTTACTTTTCATTTTTGAAGCCTAACATTAAATAAAAAAACAAACAAAAACCTGCATGGTTAGTGTGGTCATTACAACACTAGATATAGGAGTGTAGTTTCCAAAATTAGGTCTTTGTAGGGGTGTTTAAGTTTTAGCATATTAGAGTGTCTGCAAATCTGTAATGGCACCTAAAGAAAATCCTAACGAGAACAAGACCCCAAAATCCAGTAGGTGTTCTTTCTATTTTGACGTATGTGGTTGAGTCCATTAGCCTACTAGAACCACATATCAAATTTTGCTTAAAAAAAAAAGGCAGAATTGGGGGCAGATTTTTGTTTCACTAGTAACATCTACTGTGTTCCAGTGAATTATAGATAAATATTAAAAATCTAGGCACGTTTAAGGAAGGTGAGAGATAAACAAGCGTCATGTCAGACATTTGTAACCGTTAACATCAGCATTGTCTGCATGCTCGATGACCAGCAAAGGAACCTGACTGGCTCCTGACCTGGCTGATGCATAGCGCTCTCCTTGACATCTCCAGCCTTGTTGGCGACCATCATTTACGCTCAGAGTGAATAGACTTACATCACTGAAGAGCACTGACGACCACTGGTCCCTCATCCAGCATGAATCCTCCCATGCAAGATGATGATGCCTGTTCCTGGTGATGTGGTCAGGTCATCTAGCATACAGACCACGCTGACGCAAACAGTTATAAATGGTCTGATGTGACTTTTGGTTACCTCTCACTTCCATTAAATGTGCTTAAAGTTATGTGGCATTCATCATATGGTTCAAGTTGAGCTTGTTTTCAAGAATAGCTAGCCCCTTATGTTTTCAAAAATGTTCACACGGCTGTTTTTGGCATTGTTTCCGATGTGGATTAACACTGAAACAGTGTCACAGAAATTCAGTGTTAAAAATTATTTACGTGAATTTATGAGCTGAATTCTTACATATTATGTGGAGACATAAATCCGTGTCTAAATTCAGCTTCAAAACCACATCTGAAATTGCAAATTAACATCCAAAAACCACACTGTAAAACAGCCATGTATATACATCCTTAGGGTTTGTTCCCACGGCATGGGTTTTCAATCAGATTTACATATGTTTTTCAGATTTGCAAACAATCTGTAAACCGACTGTCAACCTCTTACATTGATTTTAATAGAAATCTATACAGTAATTCACACTGCACAAATCTTCCACCAGACATTTTTTGACACCACCGGCATCCTAAAAACTTAGAACATGTTCATTCTTCTTTCCAGGCAGAACATGATCGTGAGAATGTGATGGAGGATGGCTTGAATCTGCAAACAGCGGACAAAAGCCATCCCGTTACGTGCCAAAAAAAGACAAAATATTCTGACCAGTATTTTGTCTTTGCTATGGGAACGCACCCTAACTGTTTAGTTTTACTATAGCACCACCACAGGAAAATTAAAGGCGTGTTCTGCTTGTTGGTCTGTCAGAGCATGATAAAGAATTTAAGATAAGACTCCTCTCTTGTAAAGCGGCTATCCCATTTACTTCCATTGAAGCAGTGAAGAGACATTGTTCACCTGACAGATGTTGCCAATCACAGGCCAGATGGGTCACATGATTGGCTGTACCTGTCATGTAAACAATGAACGTTTACTGCTTACTTCCTGGATGAACGGACTAGCCACCAGGACTGAACGGGAGCATCCAAGAAGTAAGTATGAGTCTTATCTTCTGTTCTTTATCATGCCCTGATAGACAAACGAGCACTCTTAACTCCCAGAACACCCCTTTAAGTATTACACAGTTCTCATTTGAATCATGAATTGTCTACATAATGACAGACAACACATTTCCTCCAAAACAAAAAGATGGTTAATGTAACTGTTTTCTACTGTGACAAAGATATGAATCCTGAAGACAGAGTCTACCTTTATTAACTCAGAATTATATAACAGCGTATTTGGAAATGGATAGAATGACATAGCACAAAATATCAAAAATATTAAATGTTGTAATATACCAGGGACATTACTTCACTGTGAGCGACTCACTGTGGGTTTAAATGTTTGACTGTAAAAAATAGTATGTGCTCTATTTTATATAATATAGCCTTGCTTCTATTGGAATACCCTTTTCTCTATATTCAATCTTTCTTCAGGTTATAATAGGAGAACATATAAGAACGTTGTCGAGATTTATTGCATTCTTCATGAAAGTTGTAAAATTACAGAAAAAATATAAAATGTAGCTTATATTATCTTATAGATTGTATTTCTGTGAGCACATGTCTGGATCTTTTGTTCTCATATGAGCTTCCTTTATTGTCCACGCTTGTATCATGTGTTATGGCTCCTTCCACATGGTTTTTCCCAGGGGTTCCCAATACTGCGAACATTCAAAAACCTCTTGTGCAAACTCTGTTAATGGGTTCCTGGCCAATGCCTAGTCAATTCCCCCAGCACTCAGTAAATTAACTTATTTCCTTGCAAGACTTTTTGATTGCAGCCTTGTTTTTCCCAAATGTACGTCAAGGGGGTGCAGTGAGCCCCAACTGGAACCCCGCCCCTGTCCCCGCCTACTTTGGGGCTGCCCCAGCGGCAGAAAGGCAACTGGGCGAAGTCCCCGCGTTTCTTTAAGTGCTGGGGCCGTGAAGAAAGAATAGTATACATCCGGGTCAATACCAAATAGGAACCCCCAAAGTCAAAAATCAGAACCCCAGGGAAAAAACGAAACAAGTGAGGTCAAAAGCCAAAGGAAGGAAGCCCAAAAACAAGGGACAAGGGGGGGAAGGAGAAAACAGGTAGGGAAAAAGAAAAGCAAAACACAATACCCGAATAAAAAACACAAGGGAGAGGAAAATTTACGGGGCGCACCCCGTCTTCAGGGAGTTTAAAAGGGGTTCCCCGGTACCGCCCCCGCAGCTGATTGGAGCGGCCTCCGGGTCCCCCCATTTGGGGGTCAATTTTCCCCGTCAGGATGGTGGGCCCCTGTCCTCACAGGTTGTCAGCAGCTGTGTATAGGGTGGGACGTGCACGGCTGCACTGTGATCCCGCAGCCTGGACAGCCTTGCCCTGACACCAACCAAGTATTTTGCTGCTTCACCTACCCTCTCTGTTGTTTGTTTGTGGGGCTGTTATAAGGGTTGCTGTGCCCTTTTTCCTTGCCCGCTTTATGGTTACCTTTTTTGGCTGTAAGCTTGGCTGTGACTCTTTCTTGTCTTTTGTTTGACCTTGGTATACTTACGACTATTCTTGCTTAAAAGGGTTTTGTATTGCTTCTCTGAAATTGTGACCTGGCTAGTTTAAAGTTCGTTATTGTATTTTTGTGTTTTTTTGCTGTGTCTTGTGCTTCCCCTATTAGTTTTGCTCCAGTTTTCGGTTGGAGTGACCTGTTAAGGAGTCTGGGCCACCCCCCAAAAGGCAAAGGGCAGTTGGGGTTCGGAACAGTTTTGGGGCCTCATTTCAGTGGGGTTGTCTAATTTTTGCCCCTTTTGACCGGTTCCCTCACATTTTTGTAACCCTTTAAACCCCCAGCCCAAATCTCCCTGGGGTTTCCCCCAGAAATGATTTCGGGGGCCCTTTTTAAAATTTAAAAATTTTTGCAGCTTTTGGAGGGCCATGGACCCTGGCCCCCAAAGCGGGCCACCCCCGTCTGTGTCCCCTCCCCTGCCCCTGTTTTTGTTGGCCCAAAGGGTTTCAGGCATAAACAAAAAATGCTTCTGCCAAAAGCTTTGAGGGAAAAAACCGGGACGGGGGTTCCAAACCTTCGGGGAATTTCTTTTCCCCATTTTTTTTCACATAAATTTTTTTTTCCCCCGGAGGGGGAAAAAAAGAGGTTTTTTGTGCTCCCTAGGAAACCCCAAACCTCAGAATTTGGGGCTTTAAGCTTTACCCCGGGAAAGCCCCTGAGGGGGTTTTGGGTTTGGGGAAAAATTTTGTTTCGGGGATTGGGCCAGGTTCATGATGACCCCCAACCATGTTGGCATTGGCTAATAAATTTTCTTTTTCCCTATTTTTTGAGGGGCAACCACTTGGCTGAGACTATTTTCCCGCCAATGGTGCCCCGGGGGAACCGGGTTTGGTCTGACCAACCTTGGGGCCCCCTTTTTCAGCCCAGGGCTTTCAGATCCCCGAAAAAGTTTTTGGGGTCAAAACCTTTCCAGCCCCGAGCCCCTGAGTGATTTTATGTTTTGGGTTTATGGCCCTATTCCCGAAGACTAAGGGAGAGATGCAAAAAAAAAGGAAGGGGGGGGTTAAAATTGTTCCCCTAAAAGTTCGGGTTTCCGGAAAAAAGCTTTTTTCTGTAAAAGACCCTTACTTTCCATCTCCTTTTCCCATCTCCCTCTGGAAAAGAACCAATGGTGCCGAGCTTTTTATCTGCGCCACCAGGGGGGAGAATCGGTTGGAAAAGGCCCTGTCCCTTTATTGGGGAAAGTTTGGCCCATTTTTTTTGACAGATGCCCGACAAAGCCAAAAGTATCGCGGGGAAACGCCAAACCCCTTGAGTGTTTTCCCAGGAGGGTAACTCAGGCTTTTCGGGGTACCCCCAAACTTTTTAAGAAGTTTTTTTTTTGATGTAACCTTGGTCTCAAATTTTCCAGGTTTTGTTTTTTCGGTTTTGATTGATTTGGGTGCTACTGTTAGTTTCTTTTAGTAGGGATTGTTGCTCAAGTTTTGGGGTTTTGGAAAAACTTTTTCCCATTTGTGTTCCCCCTTTTTTGGGTTTTTCGGTGCGGGAGATAAACTTTGAATTGGGGGGGTGTTTCCCCTTATTTGAAAAGCTTTTTAATTTTTTGTAAGGGAGAAAACTCAATGGTTTTTGGGTTTGCCATGGCTCTGCCTTCCATAATCATTGTTGATCAAAAGGGGGGGGATCATTTTGGTTCTTCATTTGAGGGTTTTTGGTCCTTTCTTGGTTTTTTTTTGAAAAAATAAATTCATGATTTTCCCCGAATTTATTCACGATTCGATGGAATTCGTATGGTTCCGCAAAAAGTTTCTACCATCATAGGGCAGTGGATTGAGAATAGCGTCAGGGTTTCATTGGGGCGGTTGTTTGGGGTTTTGCCCCTTACGGGTTCCTCACCAGTGTTTTTTTTATTTTTTTTTTTTTAAATTTTTTTTTAAAAGGGAAAGGGTTCCTAGGGAAAAAAATTTCCCCTTCTCTAGTTTTTGTTGCATTTTGCCAAAAAAACAAAATTTTTTAAAAATTTAAAAATTTTAAAATATTTATTTTTTAGTGTGCTTATGTTTCACTGTGTTTTAGAAAAGATTTTTTTGGGAAAGGTTTGAAAAAAAAAATAATGGAGGTTAGAAAAAAACCCCCATAAACAGGGATGGGGGAGGGGAGGGGTTTTATGGAGGTTTAATTTTAAATTTGGAGGGGAAAATGGTTTTGTTTTTTTTTTTCTTTTTTTTATATTTTTTTAAAAAAAAAGCAAAAAACGGGATTTTATGAGTAACCTAGCATTGGCCAATTGACTTTTAACAGTAAAAAACCCCTTAATAAAATGTATAAAAATTAATTAGTTTTCCCTAGTGTTTTTGGGTTGGGTTAGCCTTTTTTTAAACAAGTTCTAAAAAGAGTGGGCTATATTTCCCAACAATCATGTCAAAGATTGATATGCTACAGGAAACATTTATTTTAAATTATTGCTGCTGAAGAAGAAGCAATCAGTTATTAAAGAGGTTATCCCAACTGGTTTCGCAGAACTTATTCCTCACAGCAGTGTTTAGGCTTCCACTTCCTGGTGAGGCTGTGGGTGGTTCTACAGCAGTGACTTACATTTCAGCTTTGATTTTCAGAGCTGAGCCTGTTACAGGGACATTGGTGATGGAGGGGTTTGAACAGCAGGGCAAAAGGTTACATAACTATAAAGGGTTAAAGTTTTATGTAAGAAAAAATAAAAAAGTTCCCCTGCTGCTGATAAAACACAGCAGAGAGTTAGGTCAATTTTAAAAAGGGCTGTTAGAGCAGAGAGAGGTGGTCCATAGCCTAGGAAACCTTTTGTAAACAAGCAGGATATAAGAACTACTTTAAACATTAAAAGAAAACAAATCAAAAAAACATCAATATATTCATATTTATTTACCTTTGCCCCTTCACATTTAAAGAAAATGTACCACTTATTTGTTTTAATTACTAATTAAAATAATTTATTGAATTAAATTATATTCTCTTCTGATCACCATATTTCCTGTGTAGAATCTTCAATTTATGTTGTATCATGATCCATTGACATACAGCTCAGAATCTGGATTATCTAATGGTTGATCTGTGACATGTGAAAAACCCTCTACCTCATCCTCCATCAACTGCATACAGTCATGTGGCTCATCTGGGGATGGGAGAAATTTAGGAAAAGGGGGTGACTTACCTCTCCCCCCAACTCCAGAGGTAACAAAGTGGCTGAGTTTAAAGTACAAAACTGAATTTAAACGTTATCAGGCATAAATAAAACACACAGTAACTGTAAGGAACTGTTAACTAAAACATCACTTGACCATTACTAGTATACAACTAGCTCAGCAAATTTAGCAGATTTTTCCTTTGTGGTTTTCCGGCCTTTTGCATGAAGCATTGTCTCCTTGTCCGGACATAGAGCCATTTAACGGAGAGAAAAAGGAAGTGAGATGAAGTGAGTCAAGAATGAGGAAATAACTAATGACCTTCAGTATGTCCGAATTAGCAGAGTTAGACGGGGACAGCTTAGCAGTAACAAGTAGTCAGTGTGAACAAAAGAATATGAGAAGTAAATCAAGACAATAAACAGTCACTGAGTAATTCAAAAAAATCTCTGCACTTTTATCAAGCATGGTCTGTACTGCACTGACAGCCCTTATGTAAGATGTAGCCCCCCTTGCGACTGGGTTAAGTCTGACTGAATAGTAACTGGTCATTATTAATCTGGGCTAGATTGTGTCAAAACTGATACGCCATTAGCTGCAGTCTCTGTACAATACAGTCTTAAAGATTTATAATAACTAGAACAGGATAGGACAAAATATTAATCTCAACGTATAAAATTAGTCAATAGCTCCATCAGTTAAAGATAATGGATGTGACTTCAAATAATCATAAAGGGGCTGTCTAAAGCAGTTGCATCAAAGTCTACAATAAAATACCAATCCCCAAAAAACTCCAATCCCCCTGTGAAATTCAATATTCCAAAAACACCACTGTTGTACAACATAATTGCAGCTTCTTCTTTAAGGCCTTACAAATGTGCTATCTATTGTAAAATCACTGTGTCTGGAGACCCATTCTGCCAACAGTTGTGACATCACTGCTGCGAACATGGTAGGGGAATTGTATGCACCTTGGAGCAAAACTACTCTTCTTTTTCATGGGCTATAATGACTATAATGATGTGTTACATAGAGACACATTTCCATGATTACCCCTTTGTCTAAAAGTTTCCGAGAGATTGCATGTATTTGAGTTATCCTAAGAGGGTACTTGGGTTTTTTGGCAGGGGGACTCTCTGTTTTAATTCTACCTTGGCAGATGGTACTTCCCATATCTGTCCCACTAAATGTCCATAAGCTTTTTGGTAAGGACTGAAGCAAACTTTCTGTTTCCTCAGGGGTTAATGAGGAATTAAACGGGATTGTGGTTACAAACTGCTAACAGACAGTTTAATTAAACCTTTCTAGCTTGGTGTTCTCCTTTTGGATTATAAAATGAATTCAATTATGTAGGTTAGATTTATATTTGGATAGTCTAAGTCAATAACATTATACTCAAATTTAGTAATGGCAACCTTACCCCTCTTGCTAAGCATACCTTTAAAGTCTTTAATAAGAGTAAAGATGATATTCTGAATAACCCTAAAAATCTTTTGTTTGTTTTTATCTTGTCCCTTCCTCTTGGAGCACCTGTTTTGATAAGAATGACCCCCAATTGAACACTTTCCCTACTCTATTCTGTCCCTGCTTCACTAGTTCATCATATAAGAGATGGATCTAAGAGATTTGTTCTGCCATTCTAACTACTACTATTACAGGGGTTAGGTTTGCAATTGAAATTTGGCTGTTATTCCCATGTGTGTGGTTAACGAGTCAAACAAATAAAATAATACTTTCTTACTTGGGACTGATGCAATCTTGTTATCAAAATGTTCTTTTATGGAGCTTACTGTACCATCCACAACAGTTCCTATAGATTGTTGTTTGATATCCTCTAAACTCTGAGACTCCACATATATTGATGTGTCCATGACATACTCAGTCTTTGTGTTTTTGTTGGATCAATTAATATCTCGTGGATGAGAGCTGGGAACAAAAACTTCATGCTTGTTAATATCTTAAAATCTGATAATGTAAAACCTGCTCTATATCTACCATAACTTTAATTTGCATATTTAATATTACCAATGGTAGGGAATAGACCAATCTATTGTCTTCTTCAATTTGCTCTTCGGAACTCCATTATGTCCCAAAAACATTAACCATTATTACTAATCACTAGTGAAAATCGGGGTTTTCCCTGAGAAAACAACTCTAACCAATTCATTTTGGCAATGGACCCTGAATATGATAGCGATTCTTGACTATCGCTGGGGTCGATAGTAATATCGCAATTACGAACTTTTCCATAGTCGAAAATAATTATCGCCGATGACCAAAAAAAGTTATGGGAGGGAACAACCCTTCATTATTACCCCCCAAAAAGGGCTGGAGAGGCGGGAATTTAACTCCACAACAAAAATGGAACATGCTACATCTTAGGCAACACACTTATTTTAAAAAAAGCCAAAAAAAAAAGTCACGGGCCATTCCTACCCCTGTCTTGTACCACAGCCTGCCCTTAAACCTGCATCCCCACAAATTAAAAAGTGCCAGAAGGCAGTAGATTTGAACCATCTTTTTTTACTTAAAAATGGATATTGAATACCCTGCCCTGGAACGCGCTAGCCCCAAACCTGCATGAAAACCTTTTTAAAAAAGTGCCGGAAAAGAGTCTTTCAACCCCATTTTAGTTAAAATGGACATTGATTTATCCCTGTTCTGTACCACAGAAAATGCCATTAAACCTGTCTGCCCCACAGATTAAAAAGTCCCGAAAAAAGGATCTTTGACCCCCATTTTAGTTAAACTGGACATTGACTATATCTGTCCTGTACCGAGAATGCCCATTAAACCTGTCTACCCACAGTTAAAAGGGTGCCGGAAAAAGGAGTCTTTCAACCACCATTTTATTTTCCCACTGGACATTGACATATCTGTCCTGGCCACAGCAGGGCCCCCAAACCGCTAAACCCCCAATTTAAAAAGGGGCGGGAAAAGGAGTCTTTGAAACACCATTTATTTTCCCCCTGACATTGACTTCCCTGTCCGGGGCCCACAGCATAGCCCCAAACCTGCATGCCCCCCAAATTTTTAAAAAGTGCCGGAAATAGGAGTCTTTAACCCCCCATTTTATTTGAACTGGACATTGACTATACGCCTGGGCCACAGCATGCCCCTTAAACCTGTTTGACCACAGATCACAAAGTGGCACTATGCTTTTTGTACAGTGACGCCCATTTAGTATTTTTTTTTGGTAACTGACTTTTTTTTACAGAATTTATTTAGGGAAGTTTTATTTATAGTTTTACATTACTTCATTTTGTTTTTTTTTTTCAAGTTGAAAAACATACAAATACACCCCTCCCTCATTTTTTAAAGGGTATTTTTTACAGTGTAATGTGTAATTCGCCACACCCCAAAGTAATACAAATGCCCTAAAAACCCAAAACACTTTTATTTGGAAGAAATTTGCCCTCCTGGCTTCTGAGCTGTTTCACCAATCAATTCAATGGTTTATTTTTTTCTTCAAATCCTTTTTCAGTGATTGGGGACAGATCCCCCTGGAGATAAAAAGATGGACCCCAAGGCTCCCCCCAGAAAATTTTAAGCCTCAAATTGTGAAATTTGGTCCCCGGGACCCTTTTGCACTATTAACCTCACAGAAATCACCTTTTTCAAAATCTGATTTTTTAAAAAAATTTTGAAGCTCTCTGTTTGCCCCAAACGGTGAGAGCCAGTGTCCCGCAGCAATATGTTAACAGGAGGCCCCGCTGCCGGGCCGACTTACAGTGAGTGCGGTGAGACCCAGGCTAGGTCTTCAACATTAACACGCGGGTTCAGCTCCCGGGGGCCGGATTTACGTGGTGGGGTTTTGAGAGCCCGGGCGGCGTCCGTCATCTTTAACAGGGTAAAAATGCCCTTATGACGCCAAAACGAAAACATCGTGCAAAAGCAGAGTGGGGAAAAACGGAAGTGTAGGAAGACCCCGCCTTTTCAGTACACAGTCAAACCGGGGTGCGCTTGCCCCTCCGTATGTGGGGACCAATTGGCTTCACTTGGAAATACTGGTGGTTAACGCCCTGTTCCCCCCAGGTCCCCTTTTTTTGGATTTTTTTCTCTTTTTAATCAACGTGCGGAGGGAAATTTGTCTCTGTTCTTTGTTCTCTGTCGGTGCTCATACCCCATGCCCTCTGAATAACCTCATCTGGTCAAGTCTTCCTGTACCTCCCTTTAAAAATTCAGGGGAATTTTTTACCAGCTATTTTGTACATGCAAGTTTTTTTAGTAGTTTTTTTTGAAAACCCCTTTTTAAAATAGGATGGAATCCCACCATGCTTTTTTTCTCTTTTTTTTAAATTTATTAAATGGGGTTTTCTCAATACAGGGATGTACTAGTTGATCTTGCAAAAACAAGTCATTTTGAATATGTGTCCCTTAACAGTTCCTACTTTCCCGTTTCTGACGCACCAAACCCTTGAGCCACCTTGACAATTGTAAAAAACAAATTCTGTTAGAAACCCATTTTTTAAATAGGACCCAGTTAGCTGATTTTAAGCAAAAGCCCCAAAAATTTAAAACAGACCCTTGAGACTTTGAAAAATTGTAAGAACAAATGTCTGTTTGAAACAACTTTTTTTTTTTAAAAGGGGCCTGTAGTATAGCTGCATGTCCAGCAAAATGCCCCCAAAAAATTCAAAAAAAAGACCCTGAGCCACTTTTGACAATTGGAAGAACAAATGTCTGTTATAAACAAAATTTTTTTATAATAGGACCTGTATTTGCTGCATTTCCAAAAGCCCCGCAAAAAAAAAAGGGGGGGGCCCAAAAAAATTTTTTTAAAATGAACTTTTCCCGCCAAACCCTTTTTAAAAATTTTTGTGAGGGAAATGCCATTTTTAAGCCAAAATTTTTGTTCCAAAGGGCCAAATTTTGCTGTATCTCCGCAACAGACCTCAAAAAAACCCTTGAAAAATGCGCAAACTTTTTAAAAATAAATGATACATGAATACGTGTTGCGAAAAAACCCTTTCTTCTTTTTCAGTCACACACCGAAAACCACAAAAAGAATTTTTGGGGTCAGAAAAAAAATTTCGTAAGAAATGATCATTTTAAAAAAAAATTTTTCAAGGGAAACCCCTTTCTTTTGAAAAGGAATGTAAGTAACCGGCAAACTAAACGGTGACCTCGGCAAATGGGGCCACAACCATCAAAATTCCATGCCGATTCATCTTTATGAAAGTCAAAGACCACATTATCTGGGAAAGCCGGATGCTTTTTTCTTAATGACTCCTCCACTGTGCTGAAGGGGCCTCAGTATGACACTGATGCTGGGCAGGGGGAAACCTCTATGGGGTGGCAGCGATCGGGCCCTCGTCCATTTTTTTTACCCAAAGCATTGGGTCGGAACACTACAAAAACATCGGTGTTGGGAGGAAAAAGTCATGCACCATGACTAAACTGGTCTCTGTGTGTTGTAGTGTGCCCGCATTGATGGTTGGTGGGTGGGAAAAAAGATTCCAGAGGTCACCCCTTGGTTTAGCCACCTTGCCCGCTGATGCTGCTGCCGCTACGGCTACTGGGACCTTTCGCTTTTCCTTCGCTGACAGTTCCCCCCCGGACATTTTAAGAATGGAAGCAAACCAACAGATTTTCCAGTTGTTTAATCAGCAAGGTCTCCATTTCCCCGCATTTTATCTCATTTGGGGGGGTGGAAGGAAAATGCTGAGTTTTTTTTTTTGTACCGGGGGTCCCGGAGGGGGGCCCCCCAGTAACGTTTTTCATTTTTATGGGCCCTTTAAAGCGAGGGCTGTTTGGGGAAAAGGGGCATCCAAGCCTCTGTGAGAGATGGGGCCTTGATTTCCCAAACCTATGGTCGAGGGGCACTAGCAAACGATTTCCTCTCTTTCCCCCTCCGCCTCAAATTTCCCCCAACCTCTTTCCAAGGCAGGGGGCGCGGGAAATCGGGCTCCTCCTCCTCCATTTCCTCCGACCAGCTTCAACCCAGCCCTGACTTGCCTGAGATTGCACCGGAACTGAGGCGCCGCCTTGCACTAGCCCTGGACCCCGAAACCCCGCCTAGTGAAAAAGATAAAAATGAGAAATTCGGGCCTTGTGGTTCGCGGAAATTGACGGCTTCCTTCCCCCCCCTCTGATGGAACATAAAACTGGGCGTCCAAAGCAGACAAAATCATCCTCTTTGGCCTTTTGGTCTTTGGAAATGCTTCCCGACCCCCACCGCATTTTTGTCATCAAAAAGGTCTTCAGAAAATGGATTATTCCCCAGTTTGGGGGGTCCCCCGAGTTGACATTTGGGCTGCTTCCTTTATGTAGGACGGTGCGGAAAAGCTGGAAATGACAAAAAATTTGTGGCCGTGATGGGAGGACGAGGAGGGGGAAGACTGCTGGATGAGGTTTCATTAAACCCTGAAAAACAATTGGCGACCTTTCGTTACTGGATTCACAGGGCCCCGACCCAGCGATGCAGGGCCTGCGGTCCTGCAAACCGACGATCCGCTGGCATCGTGTTGTCGCCGCACTGGGAAAGGGGCACCCTTCCCGTACCTTCCTTGTCTACCCCCCCTTTGCTTTCTTCCATGAATTTGCTCCTGTTCAGAAAAAATAAAAATTTGAGAAGGTATGGAAGACTATGGAAAGTCGGCAAATCACAGCTATTCTCAATTCCCTAAAATCAAAACAAAATTGCTGGATTCAAATTTAGGTGCACGGTACCTCTATCAACAAAGCTTAACTGACCAAAAGTGAAAAAAAACACCTATCTGAAATGTATACGGATAATAAACGGTATTTTGGCACCTATTAATACACCTGTGGTGACTACAAAATTGCTGGATTCAAATTAACTGCAAGGTGGCTGTATGAACAAAGCTGGGGCCCGCGCCAAAGTGAAAAAAAACACTATCTGAAAATTTATACGGATAATAAAAGGTATTTTTTTGGGACCTATCAATACACCTGTGGTGACCACAAAATTGCTGTAAATTTAAATTTAAGTGCAAGGAACCTCTATCAACAAAACTTGAAATGACCAAAAGTGAAAAAAACACGTAATCTGAAAGTGTACGGATAATAAAAAGGTATTTTTGGCAAACCCATCAATACACCGGTGGTGACTAACAAAATTGGCTGGATTCAAATTTAACTGCAAGGGTTTTCTCTATCAACAAAGCTGGCCTGGCCAAAGTGAAAAAAACACGTATCTGAAATGTATACGGGTATAAAAGGTAAATTTTTTTGGCACCTATCAATACACCTGTGGTGACTACAAAATTGCTGGATTCAAAATTTAAATGCAAGGTACCTCTATCAACAAAGCATGACTGACCAAAGTGAAAAAAACACTATTTTGAAATGTATACGGATAATAAAAGGTATTTTTGGCACCTATCAATACACCTGTGGTGACTATAAAATTGCTGGATTCAAATCTAAGTGCAAGGTACCTCTATCAACAAAGCTTGACTGACCAAAAGTGAAAAAAACACGTATCTGAAATGTATACGGATAAAAAAAGGTATTTTGGCACCTATCAATACACTTGTGGTGACTACAAAATTGCTGGATTCAAATTTAACTGCAAGGTGGCTCTATCAACAAAGCTGGCCTGCGCCAAAGTGAAAAAACATGTATCTGAAATGTATACGGATAATAAAAGGTAATTTTTGCAACCTATCAATACACCTGTGGTGACTACAAAATTGCGGGTTCAAATTTAAATGCAAGGTAACTCTATCAACAATTATTGACTTACCAAAATTGAAAAAAAAAACACCTCTCTGAAATGTATACGGATAATAAAAGGTATTTTTGGCACCTATCAATACACCTGTGGTGACTACAAAATTGCTGGATTCAAATTTAACTGCAAGGTGGCTCTATCAACAAAGCTGGCCTGCGCCAAAGTGAAAAAAACACGTATCTGAAATGTATACGGATAATAAAAGGTATTTTGGCACCTATCAATAAACCTGTGGTGACTACAAAATTGCTGGATTAAAATATAAGTGCAAGGTACCTCTATCAACAAAGCTTGACTGACCAAAAATGAAAAAAAACACGCATCTGAAATGTATATGGATAAGAAAAGGTATTTTTGGCACCTTTTCAATACACCTGTGGTGAAATACAAAATTGCTGTATTCAAATTTAACTGCAAAGTTGCTCTATCAACAAAGCTGGGCCTGGCGCCAAAGTGAAAAAAACACAAACTGAAATGTATACGGGTAATAAAAGGTATTTTGGCACCTATCAATACACCTGTGGTGACTTTCAAAATTGGGGTGGATTCAAATTTAAGGCAAGGTGGCTCTTACAACAAAGCTGGCCTGCGCCAAAGTGAAAAAAACACGTATCTGACATGTATACGGATAATAAAAGGTATTTTTGGCACCATCAATACACCTGTGGGGGACTACAAAATTGCTGGATTCAAATTTAAGGCAAGGTACCTCTAAACAACAAAGCTTGACTGACCAAAAGTGAAAAAACACCTATCTGAAATGTATACTGATAATAAAAAGTGGAGTTTTTTCACCTAACAAATAGAACCTCATTACTAGAATAGATCGTATCCTAATAATAAGGTTTAAGCTGCCCAACATTCAAGTAATATTTCAACAAAAAACTGTTAATAAAAAGCTATCGCAATGCAATGTCTACACTAAGTCCCGGGTGCACAATAAACCAGTATCCTTTAAAGAGCTTGTCTGTGTTCGCCCGCGGGTCCCACCCTTCCTGCTCCCCCCGTGACTTTACAGGGCTAGATGCTCCTTTAAAATTCTCAGCCTAACTACCTAAAATCTGCAAATCTCTAATCTACCTAAGTTCTAAGGTTCACAGCTAAAAGTATAAATTCCCCTTTAACAAAAAGAACAATTTCGCTGAGATGTTTGCTGAGGGTGTTTGCTGAGCTGTTTTGGACAGAGGCAGAGCGCAAAAGTCCTATGCCTATGAGAGCTGACACACACTGAGGCAGAACAGGAAAGGGGTGTTCTATTAAAACAGGTCATGTGATTTTTCCAGCCCAAACGCAACCATACAACCCAGTCATGACGTCGCACACACAGCTCACCCTGCTCTTTCTCTAAGCTGATTTGCTGGCCCCAAATGACAGGAAGGCCCGAAAATGGCGCGATATTAATAGATTATGCCTAGATTTTAACCTAAATTATCGCGTGATCGAAAAAATCCAATCAACATTAAAACCGTGCCGATTTCAACTTTGTCGATAAAATTCGCTCAACACTAATCCTGAATGGTTGTTTTTCATTTTAGAACTTAAGAACACACTTACAGTATATTACTACATGTCCAGTAATTTATGCTTTGATAGGTCCATGGATGTATTATATATAATTCAACTTTTTGTGTCTGTATTGATTTCCAATGCTGATCTTGTCATAAATTCTGCAAGAAGTTGAACTTAAATAAATATATATTTTCTGTTAAAACAATGCATATAGCTGTTTTATTTATATATGTATTATGTGTTAAAATGTATTATGTGTTTCTGATAAAATCTTTGTAGTGCATGTATATATAAATATTAGAGATGGGCGAATTGATTTTACTGAAGTGAACTTCGTTTAGAATTTCAGGAAAACTTCGGTTCTGAACTAAGTCGAAGTTTGGGGTAATTCGCGGGAACGAAGCGTGTTTTTAATTGATAAAATGGCCGCAAACACATGGCGTTACATGGGGCAAAGAACTCTGGGAGGAAGAAAGAAACATCCTCAATGGCATGTGCAGAGATGAAGCCAATCAGAGACCGGCAGGATTCTGTGACGTCACCGAATTATATAAGTCCGGACGCAACGCTGGCAGCTCACACTCCTCTCTCTGTGCCGTTCTGCAGCTGCAGTAGCTGAGATCTCACACAAAAGAAATTAGTTTTTAACAGCGATTTTTTGGGGGGTGTCACAGCTTTTATCAGAGACTGCTTCTCTTCCATTATAATTTTGATTTTGTGGGGTATTGTAATTGAAGTCCAGTGTGGGTCCAATTCTGTTGCATATACATTTTAATGCCATCTTGTCAGTTCTGGAGCACATTGAATATCCAAGGATTGTCTAAGCCTGTTTTTGCTTTTGTATTCAGTAAAAGAAACAGCGTTTTAATACGCCACATAGCAGATAATTTTTTGCTGCTACTTTCTTTTGCACAATTTATATCCAAGGGTTCATTAAGCGTGTTTGTGCTATTGTAGTCAGTAAAAGAAACAGTGTTTGTCAACGCCAAAGACGAAATTTTTCCTGTTGATTCCTGTAGCATAATTTATATCCGAAGGTTAAAGGGGTTGTATCATTTCATTAAATGGTCTTCAGAATAAGGGGACAGTGAAAACAAGCAACTTTGCAATTAGATGTCATTAGCAAAGCTGTGTTGTATTCACAGTTTTCCTTATCTTCTGTTTCTGTTTACACTGATATCCAGTGCTGGTCACATCCCTCCTTGCATTTCACTAGCTGAGAGCTCATTTACATTCTGTTCAGCCGCCGGTGGGCCGTATTCACGGAGCTTGCATTCCTGCTTTTCACTCAAAGTAAGGGACCGGCACATTTTTACTCTTAACAGCCAGAAGAAACAGAATAACACTTCAGGGCTTCTTCAATCAGGAAACAGCACAATTGTGTGTTGATCTCTGCCTCTCTGACTCAGAGTTAGGGACCGTAGCAATTTCTCTCTGCACACCTAGCAGAAACACACTGCAGCAGATTCTACAATCAGAAAATAGCACAGTTGTGTCTCAGTGCCTAACTCCTGCATAGATTGGGGGATCTGTCGGT
>JAODAL010056229.1:0-23429 GCA_025379985.1 Phyllomedusa bahiana | reverse complement strand
CATTTTTGATGTTGTGGATGTTAATTTCAGCTTCTCCAGCCTTGTTTGGGAGTAATAATGAAGGTGTTGTTGCTCTCCCATAGACTTTAATGGTCATCGCTCATAATCAATGTTCACTATCGAAAAACCTTATCGATAGCGGCCGACTATCGACTATCGATCGATCTCGATAGCCAACGCAATCGCTCAACACTAATGAAGACCGATAAAATTTTGAAACTGTCGGGCCTTGTGGATTCGACAGAGAGAAAGGCTCCGTGTCCGCATCTGTGTCCGTCTCCTCCTCCGTCGCTGGCGGGACCTGTTGTTTCAGAGTGTCCAACGATTGTTCCAGAACTAAGATCACCACAAGGCTCATGCTGACAAGGGCATTGTCAGCACTGACCATTTTGGTGGCTTCTTCAAAACTGGCAAGGATGGTGCAGAGCTCTTTCACCTGCCTCCACTCTCGGTGGTTCCACCCCCCCCGAGATCCGCCCCGCTGCTTGTCAGGCCATGTGTCGCGGCGTACTGCGGAATGGCAGTGCGCTGCTGCCACAATCGCTGGAGTATGTGGAGAGTGGAAGTGCAGCGTGTTGCCACATCAACAATGAGACGGTTGATGGGGAGGCCGAGCTGACGCTGCAACGCAGCCAGGCGGGACGAAGCAGGGTGCGAACGGCGGAAGTGCGAACTCAGACCTCGAGCCTTCCTCAGCAGGCAGTCCAGACTCGGGTAGCTCTTTAGAAATTTCTGGACAACAAGGTTCATGACATGTGCCAGGCAAGGGATGTGCTCCAGCCTACCGATCTTAAGGGCGGCCAGCATATTTCGCCCTTTATCGCACCCCACCTTCCCTTTGGCACAAGGTTCTTGTCACCCACCCAGCGCCGGTCTCGTTGCGGAGACCCGTCCACAGCTCCTGCCCTGTGTGTGGACAGTCTCCAAGACAGATTAATTTCAACACGGCCTGGTTTCTCTGGGCACGTGATGCCCCCAGTGGAACTTGGGGGCAAGAACCCTGCACCCTCCCTGCGGTTTTGAAGAGCGTGCGCCGAGCCTGGGAGCCCCGTCCCCCCCAGGGACATCCACCCAGCTCCCCCAGTGAGCTGTCACAGAGATATAGCGGCCTTGGCCGTGCTTACTAGTCGGTGTGTCGGTGGTCAGATGGACTTTTCTGGACACAGAAGCGACAACGCGCTTGGAAATTTTAGATGACACGTGGCTGGCCAGGGCAGGGAGGCTTTTCTGGCAAGAAATGCCTGCTCGGCATTTTAGTATTGGGGGCAGGCAAGGGCCCTGATGTGGCGGAACGCATCTGTGTCACCAGACGGAAAAGGGACATTTCCAAGGCCAAAAGCCTGGCAATGCCGACATTCAGGCTTTTGGGCTTTGGGATGGTTTGGGGTTAAAGTGTTTCTTCTGCTGCCAAACCTGGAAGACCCGAAGGGTGGCTGCAAGGGCTGGCCGCCGTACGGCGTGCAAGTCTCAAACTAGCGGGAGGAGAAGGGGTAGGATGGGTCTCTGGTGGTGCTGGTGGTACTCGGGCGACGGTGGTGTCTTACGCGGAGGCTGATCCCTGATCATGACTCTGAGAGACATGGGCAGTTGAGGAACGCTTGGTGGTGGCGGAGGAGGAGAAGGCGGAGACAGAGGGTGTGACAGTGGTTTGAAGCCCGGCGTCGTTCTGGCCTTTTTTTGCCAAGTGTTGCCTCCATTTCAACTCATGCATTCGCTGCATGTGATTAGACATGTTGGTGGTGGTTAAACACCTAAGATTATTGCCTCTACTTATGCGTTTACGGCAAAGGCGGCATATGTAATCGCTGGGTGAATCAGAGGCTTGCTCAAAGAAGGCCCAGGCTTGAGAGGTCCTGGACCTTTTTGACGGCGATAAGCGAGGAGTGGGTTTTCCGCTGACCGTGGCTGGCGGAATCATATCCGCGTACTTCTGCGACTGCCCTCTCCCTTTTTGAGGCGGGACCCGTATTGACACTACCCCATCGTCTTCCTCCTCATCCAGTGATGAAGCGCTCGCAAGAAAATTCTGCTGAAAAGACCACGTTGGATCTGCAATGTCGTCATCATCATCATCAAATCAACACAGGTAACTTCGTCGTCCTGACATTCTGCATCCAGGAGCTGTGGGCTACAAAAAAGAGGCACTGAAGGCGTTGCGACCGCCCGGTTTTTGCCGATTGACCGGCTTCCCTTTTCTCCCTGATAGTAATGGGCGTCGAGCAGACAAAATAATCCTTTTTGGGCCTCTTGATCTTTTAACTCCCTTTTGCCCCCACCGATTTTGTTATCAAAAAGTCTTCAAAAAATGGGTTTCCCGTGGGGGGGAAACGATTTGAATTGGGCTCCTCGTTTCATTTTGGAGGATGCTGATGTGTGATGACGACTTTGTGGCCGGTGGGAGGCGAGGAGGAAGATGCTGGATACAGGTTGCATTAACCACAAAGAACAGTTGGGCGACGTTTTCGTTACGGATTCACAGGGCCCTGCCCCCAGAAAAGACAGGTGCGGTCCTGCAACCGCGATCCGCGGCAGCATGTTGTCCCCAGCACGGAGGGCCCTTCTCTTACCTCTCCCTCCATGCCCTCCCCCTTTTTTGCTCGTTTACCACCTGAATTTTGCTCCATGTTCAGAAAGAAAAAAATTTGAGAGGGTTTGGGAAAGGTTTTTGGAAAGTCTTTTTTAAAAAGGGAAAAATAAGCTTTCTCAAATCCCTAAAAATAAAAACAAAATTTCTGGATTAAAATTTAAGTGCAAGGTCCCTTATCAACAAAGTTTTTCGACCAAAAGTAAAAAAACACCTATCTGAAAGTTTTACGGATAAAAAAAGGTTTTTTTGGACCATCAAATACTGGGGTGATACAAAATTGTGGTTTAAAAATTTTAAGTGAAAGGTCCCTCTATCAACAAAGCTTGACTGCCCAAAAGTGAAAAAACCCCTATCTGAAATGTTACGGATAATAAACTGTATTTTTGGCACCTATCAATACACCTGTGGTGACTACAAAATTGCGGGTTTCAAATTTTAAAGTGAAAGGTACTTCTATCAAAAAGCTTGACTGCCCAAAAAGTGAAAAAAAAAACCTATCTGAAATGTATGGATAATAAACGGTTTTTTTTTGGGCACCTACAATCCCCTGTGGTGACTAAAAAATTGTGGATTAAAATTTAAGTGCAGGTCCCTCTATCAAAAAAAGCTTGATGACCAAAAGTGAAAAAAAAACCCCTACTAAAAAATTTTAAAACGGAAAAAAAAAAAAAAAATTTATTTTTGGATATCAATCCCACCTGTGGTGCTAAAAAATTGCGGGAAATTAAAAATTTAAGTTGCAAGGTCCCTTAACAAAAGCTTGAGACCAAAAAGTGAAAAAAACACCTTCTAAATGATACGGATAAAAAAAAGGCTTTTTTGCACCTATCAAAAACCCCCTGGGGATACAAAATTGCTGGATTCAAATTTAACTGCAAGGTCCCTTATCAACAAAGTTTGTGCCCAAAAGTGAAAAAAACCTTTTTGAAAGCATACGGAAAATAAACGGTTTTTTTTTGGCCCTATAAATTACCCTTGGTGACTACAAAATTGCTGTATTCAAATTTAACTGCGGGGGCTCTATCAACAAATTTGGCCTCCCCAAAAGGGAAAAAAAAATCGTATCTGAAATTTTGGATAAAAAAAAGGTATTTTTGGCACCTATAAATACCCCCTGTGGTGACCCCCAAAAATTGTGGATTAAAATTTTCAGCAAGGGTGCCTTATAAACAAGCTTGACTGCCCAAAAAGGAAAAAAAACACCTATTGAAATGTTAGGAAAATAAAAGTTTTTTTTGGCACCTATCAATATCCTTGGTGATAAAAAATTGCGGATTAAAATTTAAGTGCAAGGTACCTCTATCAAAAAAGCTTGACTGCCCAAAGTGAAAAAAACCTACTGAAATGTATACGGAAAATAAACTGTTTTTTGGACCTATAATACCCCCTTGGTGACTAAAAAAATTGCTGGATTCAAATTTTAAAGGAAGGCCCTCTTCAAAAAAGTTGATGCCCCAAAAGTGAAAAAAAAACCCTTTAAAAATGTATACGGTAATAAAAGTTTTTTTGGACTTCAATCACCTGTGGTGCTACAAAATTGCTTATTAAAATTTTAAAACTGAAGGTGGCTCTATCAAAAATTTGGCCTGCGCCAAAGTGAAAAAACTACTATCTGAAATGTATACGGATAAAAAAAAAGGTTTTTTTGGGCACCTTCAAACCCCTGTGGGGGACTACAAAATTGCTGGTTCAAATTTCACTGCAAGGTCCCTTATCAACAAGTTTGGGACTGCAAAAGTGAAAAAAAAACCTTCTGAAATGTTACGGATAATAAACGGTATTTTGGCACCTATCAATACACTGTGGTGACTAAAAAAAATTGCTGGTTTAAAATTTAAAACGGGAAGGGGCTCATAACAAAGCTGGCTGCGGCAATTTGAAAAAACACGTTTAAAATGTATAGGATAATAAAAGGTATTTTTGGCCCTATAAATCCACCTGTGGTGACTAAAAAATTTGCTGGTTTAAAATTTAACTCAAGGTCCCTCATAAACAAAAATGGCCTGCCCCAAAAGTGAAAAAAAACAGTATCTGAAATGTTACGGATAATAAAAGGTATTTTTGGCACCTATCAAAAACCCCTTGGTGACTACAAAATTGGGATTAAATTTAAGTGAAAGGTACCTCTTAAAAAAGCTTGTGACCAAAAGTGAAAAAACCCCTATCTGAATGTTTTACTGAAAATAAAAGTGGTTTTTTGACTTAATAAATAGACCTACAGTTACTAGAAAAAATCTGTTCTAATTAAGTTTAGGCTGCCCAACATCCAAATAATATTTCAACAAAAAACTTTAAAAATAAAACTATTGCAATGCAAAGTTACATAAGTGGGTGAAAATATCCAGTATCCTTTAAAGAGCTTTTTTGTGTTGCCCGCGGGCCTCCCCGCTCCCCCGTGACTTTAAGCGGAGTGTCCTTTAAAATTCTCAGCCTAATACCAAAAAACTGCAAATCTTGATCTATCAAGTTTAAAGGGTTTCCCGCTAAAAGTAGAGCTGTCTCTGTGAAAAAAATGAATAATTTGCTGAGCTGTTTCCGAGGCAGAGCGCTGTCCCACTCCTTTTAGATATGACACCATGTCATGAAAAAGGAAGGGCTGTTTTTTGTAAAAAGGGAGGGATTTTTCCAGCCAATCACAACCATAAACCCTCCCCCGTCAGACGTCGTCACACAGCTCACCTGCTCTATTTTCTAAGTGTTTGCTGGCCGCCAAAATGAAGGAAGCGCCAAAAATGGCGCGATATTAATAGATTATGCTCAGATTTTAACCTAAATTATCGCGTGATCTAAAAAATCGGATCAACATAAAAACCGTGCCGATTTCAACTTTGTCGATAATAATCGCTCAACACTAGTCATTATTTTAGTTGTTTTGAGACACTCCCTTATTCCTCACTCCTTGCTCACCCCCTCCCTCTTAGCCCTGCAGCTTTCATGACTCAGCGTGATTTGTTGACATTCTCCGTGCTGATAAGGAGGTAAGTAACTTGCATCCTGGCAAATCCCCTTTAAGTAGACTTCTGTATATATTCTTACTTTATCAAGGAAGATAGTAGTCGGGAAGTGGTTATATACAAGTTTACTAGCGAATATTACACAAATGAGGGAACATCAAATATAAGCTCTAGAAAAAATTGTAATAGGATCGTTTTTGTTTAGTAGTGCACTTTGAATCCCAATGGAGTGTGTAGTAAAACTCTGAACTACAATCAAGCCTTATTCAGCTGTAAATGCTGTAAATGGTTTATATTTATTATTTCAAAATAGTGGAGCTGACCTATGCCTGCAATAAATATTATAAATATTTTTTTCAAAGTGTTTCTTTTTCAATAACATTATTGCAATGTTGTACAGCTTCTAAAAAGTCAATTATATGTCAAACCCCTTTCATTTAGACAATGGCCAACAGCAAGTACAGCTATTACAGTCTGTTTCCTCTGGGAACAAGATAATAACATTCTTTAGTAGGACTGCATGGCTAACATTATTGCAACATTTGCTGTAGTGCTGGTATGCTATTCAGTTGGTCAGCACTTACTAAACATATTGAAATCAAAACTCCAGTTACTTTAGAGTAAAATGTGCTCATAACAGTTATCTTTTGTTAACAGCATCTTTTGTTATTTTTTTAGGAGCGACAAGTGTCTTTATCTATTGCTACATTTGTACAATTTAGATGATCATAAGGGTATGTCCAGAGGATGAGTAAAGTTTACTCGTCAGATTCTGATGGATTCCACAGTTGAAAACCATGTTGGAAAGTGCGTTTTTTACCGTACATTTAATGTGGATTTTCCGGCGGATTTATAGTCAGAAAATAAGTCCCATTCATGTCTATGGGGTTTTGGACTGAGATCCACATCCATAATGACATACACATTTTATTACGTGTTTTACACAAAGTTTTAAGCCATCTCTTTGATCTCAATAGTAAATTTTCCACAGGAAATACAATGGAAAAATGAACACGTACTAATTTTTTTCCGTTTAAAAACCGACCAACGAAAATACGTGTTGCATGAACTGCAACGTGTTTTTTCTATTGAGGTCAATGGGGATGGTTTACTTTCGGTTTTAGATGAGTATTTTAAGTCGGAATCTGCATGAATTCTGACTTGAAATACTCGTTGTGTGGGTGGAGCCGAATAGCAAGAAAACATTGGAGTAACTAAGGTTAGAAACCATAATATTGGCAATAAGAGCTATTATGATGTTCTACTGTACAGTTCTCTTTGCATTTGGTCTGGTAGCCCATAAATCTAGTGTGATCTTTAGGCTCCGTTTTCACTGTGGAATTAGGTTTTGGAAGCAAGCAAATTTTGTCCGGAAATCTGTGTGCTTTCTGCAAAGAAGTATACACATGAAAGCATCCCATTATATTTAAGCTGGTACAGTCCAGATTTTTGCGACATGCATTTGGCAATCCACGGTGTCAAAAAATTCATCTCAGATTCTATGTAAAATAAGTAATAAGAAACTGCATCGGGAAACAGAACATGGGTTAGCTCCAGTAAATGGGGCTAATCTGTTTTCCTTCATTTGGTAAAATCCTATCACACACAAAAGATAAAAGCTGCACTGATTTCTGCCATGGATACACAGCATGTAACAGAGCCTAAATTGTGTATTTATGTACTGCCATTGTATTCTTGTATGTATTCGTTAAAACATGTGACATATTTTATGTAGCTAACCATTTAAAAATCTGGAATATTTCAGCTTTTACAGTATCCACCAGAGCACCTGCAATCAATTGATATCTCCTATGTTTAAGCCCTTAAGCTGAACGCCTGAAAAGTAGTTGATGACAAGCACATTTTTTTAGTTTTTGTCTCCTTGTGTTTCAACAGTCATAACTTTTTTTATTTTAAGGGGTTAAAGTTTTATTTTGTGAAACAAGATGTACTTTCTAACCGTGTTACTCACTATACTATAGAACATACTGGGATCCGCAAAAAAATTCCAAGTGGGACATTACTAGAAGATGCTGCTGATGCTCGTTCTTGTAAATTTAAAGGGCCAGCGCGCCGGAAATTGGCTAATTCCCTGGCGCTGCACCTATATATTGGTTCGGTCCGTGGTACTTCCTTGCTGGATCTATGTTGCCTCGTGCCTTAGAAAAAGCGTTCCTTAAGTGTGTTCTTGCCTTGCCGCGTACCTAACCTCTTGCTACGTTTCTCGACTCCGAATCTCTGCTGCCTGCCCTGACCTTCCTGCCTGCCCACGACTACGGTTCTCGACTCACGATTTTGTACCTCACTGCACCTCGGCCGCCACCGCAAGCCCGCCGTGTCAGGGGTAGCGACCTGGTAGGACTCCCGCCGCAGCAAGTCCATCCCGCTTTGTGGCGGGCTCTGGTGAATACCGGGACCTACTTAGACTTCGCTCCCTAATGCGGTTGTTGCCACCGCTTGCGGTGGTCGAGAATCCACTAACCCGGCCATTACAATGTAATTGGTTGTACTCCAAAGTTTTCAAAATAACAAATGTAGCAAACATAAGCATGGCATATAATACCATGGCATAGAAACGGTATATCAACTTTTTCAGTACTTTTCAACAGCTTTAGTTGTCAGTGCTGGAATGACGGGTAGGCAAATGTAGAGGATCGCTTAGGTTGCCTACCTCTGCAGAGGAGGGAAGTGCAGGTATGGAGCGGGTCAGCTGATGTGCCCGCTCCATACACCACACTTCTATGGCAACATCTTATACTAAATGCTGCCAGAGTATCAACCCAAGGGCATTACTGTGTAAATAGGGTGGAGACACAAAGCTCTGCCCCCTTTGCTCAGTAAAGCCCTAAGTGCCCTGAAGAGCACAGAAATCCTGCTGCTCTCCAGGAGAAGTGTATTTCTTGGCAGTGGGGGTGGGAGGGAATTTTTAAAGGGGGGAAGGTTTAGAGTATGTGTAAAAAGTGGGTTACAGTGAAGTAAGAGGAGGGTTTAGAGTTGGGGTGGTGGGAGGTGGCTAGAGGTTCAGGAGTGATAGGTGGGAGTTGGTTGGGTTATGCACCCACAACAGGCATACAACTTTCCTGGGTGCCTGCAGTACAGGATGTTACCCAACTTTCCCAAGCGAAAAATAGGCTTTTAAAATTACCAGAAAAGTTTGGGATACCCCGGTCCCCCAATCCAACCTTTTTCTTTTTAAAAAAGGTTTGGTAAATCAGCTTTTCCTATGCCCCTTTTTATAAAGAAACCAGCATCCGGGAAAGCTGGGTGGTTCCCCATTCCCCACACCCAGGTCCCCAAAATTTTGGGGGAGCCTTTTGGGGGGGAATGGCCACCCAACTTTTTAAGTGGCTAGATATGCTATTCCCATCCAGGAAAACTGGGTGACATCCCCTACAGCAGGCTATGATAGGAAATTAGCTTATTACTGTATATGTTTTATATTTCTTAAATAAAATGATCAATTAGGGATAGTGTCTAGGAGTGCTTTTCAGTTCTGCTTCTTTTATTTAATTGTTTTTTCTCCCACTCTTGGTAATGAAGTGCTGACAGACCCCTTTCTCCATTACTATCAGGGGGCCTGGTTAAGCCAGTATTGCCCACAACAGCCCCCCCACATGTATGTCCTTTTTCAAAAATTTTTTGCACAGTTTTAACAAAATCATAGATAGAAAACATGGCTAGGGCTCCATCCATACCCCCTTTAAAATCCCTCACCAGTACACATACAATATCCACCTCAACATTTTCCATTGATCATGCACCGAAACTTTTAAAAAAATTAACCCAACCCCATGAAAAAAATAAAGGCCCATGAAAAGCTGTCCCCCTAACAATGTAAATATAACCTACAACAAAAAACCATATAAATTTGCCTGACTTTTAAAAGGACATTCCCTGCCTTTTGCTGCATTTTTTTCAAAAATTTCAATTAAACACAGCCCCCCCCAAATTCTAATGTCAACCTAACACCTGCTGAAAGCTCCACCTCCATTTATCCTTCCGGCTCGGGTCGGGGCCCCAGCCTTTTGCAAAAATTTCCTTAACCACGAGAAACCCAAACTCCCCAAAAATCGGGCCTCTGGAAGCTCTTTTTCGGGTCAGAAAAATTGGGGGCTAAAAAAGAATTCTAAGGTCTCCTTCAAGGTTTTTTTAAAACCCTGGGGGGACCCCTCTCTACGCATCTCGGAAAACCACCCTAGGGCCCAAAAACAAATTTCCCTTTTTTTGGTCTTTCCCCTGGCACCTTTGAATAATTACCTCTTAAAAGTTTTTTTAAAGGGAGGGTCTCTTTGGGGAGAATAAAAGGGATAAACCGGTTGGGGTTTAGTTTCCTCCCGACCTCCTGGAAATGGACTTCTAGAGGGGGCCAAAAAACGATTCAACCCAAGGGGGAAAATTTTTTTAAAGAATTTCGGGAAAACTTCCCGGTTCGTAAACAAATCAACCTTTGGGGGTTCCTTCGCGGGAACAAAATGTGCTTTTCATTGAAAAAAATTTGCGGGCGAGACTCCTGGCTTACATGGGCCCAAAGCACTTTTTGGGGGAAAAAGGGCTACCCCTTCCCATGAAAAAGGTGCAAAAGTTTAAGCCCAATCAAAGACCGGGGATTCTGACGTCCCCCCGGCACAAATATAAGCCCGGGAACCGCCCGGGGGGGAAGCCCCACACTCCCCCCCTTTTCTGCCCAGGAAGGTGTTTCGGGCGGGTAAATTAGCGCATTTTGAAGAACAAATTTTTTTACACAGCAAATTTTTTTGGGGGTGTCTCCACTTTCCCCAAAACTGTTTTTTTCTGAAGGGTTCTTTTTCCCTTGGTTTTTTTGGGGTTATGATCTGAAAATCCATTCTAAAAATAAACGGCATATACTTCCAATAATCCAAGGGGGTTCAACCCCATTCCTGTTTATTCATTTAAAAAAAACAGGGGTTTTTAACAATACAAATACCATTAAATTTTTGGGCGCTAAAATTCTATTGCCAATTTTTACACCCAAAGGGGTTAATTAAGGGGTTTTTTTTGCGGGTGTTTTTGAAAAAAAATAAACCGTTTTTTTTCAACGCCAAATTTTAAAATTTTTTTTTTTGGAAACCAATTCCAAAGCAAATTAAATTTAAACAATTTTTAATCTTTTGGTTGGGGGGCGTAGAAAATACGCCATTTTTAACACGCTAAAAAGGGCAACAAAGGTTTGGGGTGGGGGCTCAATTCTTTTGCGCAATTTAAAATCCAGGGGGTTTAATTAAGCGTTGTTTTGGGTTTGGTGTCCCGGAAAAAAAATAAACCGTCTTTTTTCAACCCCCAAAAAAAATTTTTTTTTTTTTGGTAGCCAAATTTTTCACAAGAAAAGGGGTTTAAATTCAATTTTATCTCTTTTTGTGGGGGCGTGGGAAAATACCCATTGTAACACCAACAAAGCTACTTAGTTTTTTTGGGGGCTAAATTTCTTTTGGGGGCAATTTCCATCCAGGGTTTTAAAATTAAGGGGTTTTTTGCGGGTGTGCTGACAAAAAAAAAGGGGTCTTTTTAAACCCCAAAATAAAAAATATTTTTTTTTTGGTACCCCTAATTCACAAGAAAAGGGTTTAATTAAACAATTTTAAACTTTTTTTGTGGCTAAAAAATACCCCAATTTTTAATACGCTACAAAGCAACTATTTGTTTTGGGGGGTCAATTCTTTTGCGAAAATTTAAAATCCAGGGGTTTAAAAAAAGCGTTTTTTTTGGCTCCTGTTCTGAAAAAAAATAAACCGTCTTTTTTCAAAACACCAAAAAAATTTTAAAACATTTTTCTTGGGGAAAATTTCAAAAGCAAAGGGGTTAAAATTTTAAAGCCGGGTTTGGGGTGCTTCATTTTTAGAAAAAACACCCAGACTTGAAAAACGAAACATAAAAGTAAATTTTTCCCCCTGGAAATTTTGGGGAGCGAAATTTTTAAAAACCAAAGGGTTACCCAAGCTTTTTCCCGGGTTCTTTTGGGGATCAAAAAAAAGGGATTTTTTTACCCATATACAGATGGGCCTTCATAAAAAACCGTGTTTTGTCCCAATTTTTAAAAAACCAAAATATGTCAACAGAAAGGTGGCACCCTCGGGAAACTCCCGGACCCAATTGGCAAAAACCCTTTTTCCCCACAAAACCCCCAGGTCGAGCACAGAAAGGGAAACGTCGCTGAAAGGGGTACTCGGGGGGCCCCACAACTGCCGCGTCAAAAAAGGGGGCCGTTTTTTTGTTTTCCAGAAACCCAAGGGGTTTCCCTTTTTTGGGTTGAACTAGGCCCATCCCCCTTCCTCCCAAAAATGACATCTACAACCCCAGCCAAGAGTCGGTGGGGAACCTCAACACAAACCCCTTAGTTTGGCAAGGCCCCGGGAGGGGGTCACCCGGCCCACCACCTGTCCCACCCCGCCTCTTCCCATCCATTTTTCCCCCAGCCGGGGAATCACAAATTGGCTTGGGGCTCAGCCCCCCATATAAAAAGCAGATGAAAAAAATTTAAAGGTGGGGGTCAGAAAGCTTATTTGGAAAACGAAAAAAAATTGGGGCCAATTTTTCCCCACTTCTTCAGTGGGCGGAAAAGGTATAGATTAAAGAGGGGAATGGGGGGGGTAAAGGGGAAAAAAGGGGTAAGCCTCGGTTTCCCAAAAACCGGTAAAGAGGACAGTAGTGACATGAAACACAAATGGGTTTGAGAATTAGCCCCCCGCACGGGGACCCGGGGGTGAAGCAAGGGGCTTCTCATCCGTCAGGGGAAAGGGGGCGTCACCCTTTCGCTTTTCGGGAAAGGGCCAGCCAGCAAGTGGGTTTTGTTTGGCCGGAGCCCACGGGTTTTAGCACAGGTAAGGTGGGAAAAGGCCAAGCCCAAACGGGGTAAAAAAAACCCCCCCTTCGCAGGCCCCCAAGACAGTAGCGGCCCCAGGGGCTCAGCGAGGCCGCTGCGGCAAAGGGTTCACCATGCGGAGCGATGGGGTTAAAATAAACCCCTCCCTTCGGGTTTGGCTTTTCTTTTTTGCTAAAACACCCCCGGGGGACCCCCGAAAATGGGTAAAATTAAATCTGTGGGCAGAAAGTAAGCGGGGCCCAGGGACTAAGGGTTGGCACAACGGGCCCCCCTGCGTCAACACTTTGAGCGTCCCCCATCCGGTGCCGGGGAAAGAAACGTGGCTCATATTTTGGTGGTCCATCCTGCCCCACTCACGCGCAGCGGCCATTGGCACGAAAATCCCAAATTTCGCCATTTCAAGGGCTCCACCCCCTCTGAAAGAAGGCACCCTTGTTTCTCTTTGGGAACATCCTCCCCCGGGGTTCCAATGCCCTGCTCCTGGGCCTATTTCATGCCCCAGCAGTCGTTAAAGAGGGCGATTGAAAAAGAACAAAAAATATGCGCCCCAACCCAAACCCCAAAAGGTCCCAACAGCTAAACCTTTGCTCCTGTCCAAGTTTGTTGGACTGCAGTCCCCCCCTTTTTCCAAAATTGGGCCTCTGCACCTTCAGAAAACTAAAGGTTTTGTCCCGACCCGAAGGGAGATTCCCAAAACCCGGAATTTTTTTCCCCAAAAAGGCAGAAACCCAAACACTTCATAAATATTTAAACCCAAAAGGGGTTTCCCACCCCCTTTACTTATCGGTTTTTTCCCAAGGTACAAAAAACGGCAGCGGGGCCCGTCTGGGCCCCTGTAAACTGTCAGGGGCCAGTAAAAACCCCTTTACGGCCTACTGGTTTAAAAAATTTGCTTCCCCCCCAGGCACACCAAAAAATTGGGACCCAGGAACCCGTTTTCCCTCCTCCCCTTGTCAAACTGCTGCTCCGGCCCAATGCCCCCGCCTCCCCCCCCTCCCCACCACCCCCACCATCTCACTCCACAATACTGCCCATCAAACCAAAAGTGTGGGGCCCAGGGGTGCCCACGCAGTTTAACCCCCTAGCTCCCTTTCGGCGAACGAAGCACCACGGGGGAGGAACTGCCCCGCGTCAGGGCAAAAGAAATCGATTGTGGCTTTCTCCCGCCCCCCTGCAAAATCCCCCATTTTGGGGGACAATGGGAGGAACATGGGTGTCCCCCGCTGAAACCGAGGGGGGATGGCCCCAATGGCCCCTCCCAAAAAAAAAAAAAAAAACCCCTTTTCTTTGTAAAAAAGGTTCCTGAAAGTCTCCACCAAAATTTTCAGAACATTCTAAAAAATGGCCCAGGAACCTCCCATCCATTTTACCCAAATTCTACAAAACCCAGGAACACCCCTCCCAGTTTGCAGGGGGAAAAGAAGGGCCCCCCCCCAACACGCTCTGATATGCGATGTTTCCACCCCGGGAATTCCACCTTTGCACTTTTGGGACCGACTGAAATAAACCAAAAAAAGGGCCATTAACGATTTTTGATGATCCAGGCAACATAATTTACCCCCGGGTTTAACTTTGATTCAGCCAGTTTCCAACTCATGCTGAAAACCCTGCCGGAAAAATTTTTTTGGGGCCAAAATTCGAGGGGGCCCCACGTTATTTGTCAGTCGCCATGACTACAAATAAAAATTTCTTTCCCCAACCTTTCATTTTTCCGGGGAAACAGAGCTAAAAAATCTGTCTCCCAGGGGAAAAGGGGAATTGGCGACTAAAATCCCGGGCCAAAATGAGCCCGGGTTGGGGACTGAAAATGGAGGGGAGGGAGGGGAGGAACATTTGGGAGCAAACCCCTTTTCCGGGTAAATGGGGGATTTTCCCCCCAGGTGACAAAGAGGGGGAACAGGAGCACGGGGAGGGGGTGGAGGGAATGGGGAAGACGGGGGCAGATAAACCCCCCAAGCACCGGGGCAGTAAAACAGTGAAAAGGGGGCAGGGAGGGGGCCCCTCGGAGTCACTTGGCAGATGTCCCCGCACTTTCCCTTTTTTGCCTGCTATTGACAGCCGAATGGGTCAGCCTCCGGCAGAGGGATGACTTCTGGCTCTCCCCCCCTTTTGGACCCTCCCCTACCGCCCAAAAAAATGGAGCCTTTTTCCCAGTTTAAGGAAGGAAGACAAACCCAAATCCCAAAATGGGGAAAAACCCTCCCTTAATCATTTTGGCCCGCTTCCCCCCCTATTGGGGAAATCGTCCCTCCTCCGACGGGTTCTGAAGGGGGGGGTTTTTCCCCCACGATAAACGTCCTAATTTTGCCTGGCTGCCTGGGGGGAAATTTTGGGTTAGGAAAGTCCCCAGTTTCCATCACAGTAAACCTAAGCCCGAGTCACAAATTTAAAAGCCTTCCCTTTACCCGCTAGTGAGGAGGGGCTCACCACACCCACAGCACAGGAAAATACTTTTCCCTGAAACCAACAGGTTTTTGGCCTACTTGGACAGCACTCGCCCCCCCCCATTTAAAAGTTTGGGCGGGGAACAACGGGGCTACCAAACGGGTTGTGGGGCCGAAAACTTGCCGATTTTGGGCATTGGAGAAGCTGCCCTTTCCCGGCCTAAATTTGGAAACAAGGGGGTGTTCAGGGCGGCGGGGCCATCTTTCCCCCCAAAAACCCCCCAAAACCCCCAAAACAGGGTCCCCAAAAAATGTTTGAACACTGACCTTTTGGGCAAAATGAATCAGGCGGGGACCCCCAGGGTTTTTCCACACCCCAAAATCCCCTTAGGGGGTCTTTCTGGGTTCAAAACTACCTGCCTCGGGCCACTATTTTTATCCCGGCCACCCGCCTGAATCCCACACATCCTGTTTTAATTTCTCCATTTTCCCCCAACCCCCATCTTTACCGGGGATTTGGTTTTGGGCCCACCCACCTCAACACTCTGTCATTGGCCCCCTCATGTGCTCATGCTGCTGCTGCTTTTTGCTGTTCCGTGACTTTCCACCCCGGTTTTTTTTGGGTCCACTCTGCGGCCGGGTACTTTTTTTGCCCCCATCCAAAATTTGTCTTTGGGTGCCACTCTCTGCCTCTTTCTGTTGCCCCCTTTCCCATCACCTCCACTCTCTTTCATTGTGCCACTCCCGGACCCCCCATGGGGTTTCCCGGGGCCGGACCTCCGCCCCTAAAGTCATTGGGGCCCGCTCGTGCCTAATCCTATTTTGGGCCACCTCAGAATGTCATTGGTTGGCCCCACCTCGGGACCCCTTCCCCCCAAGGCTTTGGCCCTTTTGCCCTCCTGTCGTGGCCCCCCCCAAAAAAACTGGGGCCCCCCATTTTTGCCACTGGCTTTGGCCCCCTTTCTTTTCCAGGTTTGGGGCCCTGTGGGGGCCCCCAAACCGGCGTCCCCTTTCCCCACCTTTTGGGCCTCCCCCCAAATGTTTTTGTCCTTTTGGCCACCCTTTTTTCCAAAAAATTTTTTGGTCCAATTGCTGCCCCCTGACCCCCCGGGAACCACCTGGGGGGCCCCCCATTCCTGCTTGTAGCCCTTCCCTGTCTCCCGTCCCTCCACCCCTTGTCAAAATGTTCCCCCTTTATTTTTTTCCCTTTGGCCCCTTTTTAATCGCTGTTTTCCCCCATTTTTGGGCATTTTCCCCTGGGTGCGAAAAGGGCTTAAAAGGGGGGCCCCCTTTTTAACAAAACCCCATTTTCCCCCCCCCCCTTTCCCCCCTCACCCCCACCCCCCCCTCCTCCCCCCCGTTCCCCCCCCCCCCCGTCTCCCCCCATCCCCCCCCCCAGGGCGCCCGCCCCCCCCCCCCCCCCCCCCCCCCACCCCCCCCCCCCCCCCCCCCCCCCCCCCAACCCCCCCCCCCCCCCAAACCCCCCCAACCCCCCCCCCCCCCCCCCCCCCACCCCCCACCCCCCCCCCCCCCCCCCCCCCCCCCCCCCCCCCCCCCCCCCCCCCCCCCCCCCCCCTAACCCCAACCCCCCCCCCCCCCCCCCCACCCCCCAAAAAAGCCCCCCCCCCCCCCACCCCCCACCCCCCCCCCCCCCACCCCCCCCCCCCCCCCCCAATTTCCCCCAACCCCCCCCCCCCCCCCCCCATACCCCCCCCCCACCCCCCCCCCCCCCAACCCCCCCCCCCCCCCCCACCCCCCCCCCCCCCCCCCACCCCCCCCCCCCCCCCCCCCGGGCCCCCCCCCCCCCCCCCCCCCCCCCCCCCCCCCCCGGAACCCCCCCCCCCCCACCCCCCCCCCCCCCCCCCCCCCCCCCCCCCCCCCCCCACCCCCCCCCCCCACCCCCCCCCCAACCCCCCCCCCCCCAACCCCCAAACCCCCCCCATAACCCCCCCCCCCCCCCCCCCCCCCCGGCCCCCTCCCCCCCCCCCCCCCCCCCCCCCCCCCCCCCCCACCCCCCCTACCCCCCCCCCCAACCCCCCCCAAGATCCACTCCCCCCCCCCCCAAAAAACCCCCAACCCCCACCCCCCCCCCCCCCCCCCCCCCCCCCCCCCCAACCCCCCCCCCCCCCCCCCCCCCCCCCCCCAAAATTCCCCCCCCAAAAAACCCCCCCCCGCCCCCCCCCCCCCCCATTCAAAACCCCCCCCCCCCTTTCCCCCCCCCCCCCACCCCCCCCCCCCCAATTATTAAACCCCCCCCCCCAAAAACCAAGCTCCCTCGCATTTTTAATGCTGGCACAAGGGTTCCCTAAAAAGCACCCGGCACCTCTGGGCACCTTTGGAAATAGCGGGTTTTTTAACGTAAATTCCCGGTCCCGAAGTAATTCGGACCAAAAACAAATTTTGTCGGGAAAAATTCGCAAGGGAACCAAAAAACCCAAATTTTTTTTGGAAGGAAAATTTCCGCCCATCTTTTAAATGCCCTTTCATTGTTTTTGGACGCCCATTTTCCCCCGAAAAAATTTTTTAAGAGCTCCGCCAGCAACAAGAATCCTGGCCCTTCATGTTTCCCCTCGTTTTTGCAACATTTTTTTTTCAAAAACCTTTTAAAACTGCCCTCTCCCACCATTCCTCAAGTTTATCCATGCAAGGGGAAAGATTTCCCATTTTTCCCAAAGGAAAAACCCCACCTGCAGATGCCCACCGGGACCTCTGCTGTATTGAAAAGCAGCAAGACAAAACCCAAAAAGGGACTTTCTCGGGTTCATTTTAAGAAACCCCAAATTCCCCCCGTCATTGGAAAACCCAACCCTTTTCCTTGCGGGACCGGGCCATTCATACTAAGTTTCTTCATCGGGGTAAAGATTTAAAAATTTTTTTCCCTTTCCCGGGATTCTTTTTCCACTAAAAACAACTTTAACATTTCCCCCTCTGATGCCCAAAGATACCATCTTCCTGTTACTCAACTTTTCCATCAATCAAGAGGTCTTGAAGGGCTCTATACTGTACAAAACCGAACCACTGATTCTTCAGGCTGGGGCATTGCATAGGGAGAAGATTATGTTATACGTGCTCCCACATTCCACCTCAGCAATTCTCTTGGGCCTGGGTTACAACTTCATGCCCTTTTTCTGGATTTTGGAAAAACAGGCAAAACACCCCCTTTGGGGAAGGTCATAAAATGTCACTTCAGGTGCCTCACACCACTCCATTTGGTGCAACCTGCTTCTCCACCCTATCCTCGACCTCCCTTCCTGGCCCTACCTGTTCCGTAAAAAATTATTTTGGGAAATGTTTTTTTGTGAAAACAAGGGGGAACCCCCTTCCCCCACATCAGTCCTATGCTCCCCTATAATCCATACCTAAACCCTCCCTCCATGGGTAGATGCAACCTTTCCCTGTGCCTAACCCTACACCCAATGTGGGCCCCCTATATCACAAAAATTTCTGCAGAAAATTTTAAACCCAAATTTAAATCCCTCTCCTGCCCCAGTTCCGTTTCTTCTTCTTTAGAAAAAAAAAAGATTTTCTTTTCACCCCAGCATTGATTATTGGGGCTTAAACCCCTTTTGCCAAAAATTGGGCCTTTTTTGGCCCTTTACATAGTACCGGGTTTTAAGCGCGGATTGCACCCAAATTTCCCCAAGCCGCAAATACGGGGGCGCTTACCGCCTTACCCGCATTTTTTAACTCCTTAAAAACATTTCAACAAAGGGGGGCCAGGCTTTTTAAATCAATGAAAAAAGGGTGCCACGAAACGCCCCCTACCCTGCGACCCCGGGGCGCCGAGGCAAAATTTGGGGCCCCGGGAGCCCCTAGGGCAGCTAAGGACTTGTAAAGGGCCCTTCCATGACCGCCATGTTTTCCTTTTTCCCCCACCCCCCGGGCCCACCCCCTGCGAAAAAATTTTAAAAATTTTTGGAAAAATTTTTTTTAAAATTGGTACCAAATATTGGGAAAATACAGAAAATTTAAAAAAGAGGGGCCAAATTTTTCAAAATTCGATTTGCAGATTTCCGCCAAAAATTTTCTGGAAAAAGGGTTTTTTTCCGACCCAAATTTATTTTTGGTTTTTAAAAAAAACACTTTTTTCCGGGCTGCAGAGACCCCTGCGGGTTGGTTGTAGAACATTGTGCCATGCTCAAATATGCATAGGGACTTGGTTTGGTCCCAAAAATGCGTTTTTTAGTATGCCCAACCCCAGATAACAGCGGCCGCTTTTTTAAATCGCTTCACACTTAAACTTCTCGGGGCATTTTACGGGGCCAAAAACTGACCAAAATAACTGAATTTTGGGAATGCGGGCCTGACAAGGAAAATGTCAGCCCCAGCTGGAAAGAACCGAGGCGGGGCCAAGACCCCAACTAAAAAATTTCCCTTTTTAACCCCAACATCAAATGATTCCAAAATTTTAAAGGGACAAAAAAACCTAAACTTTTTAAACTTTGGACATTTAAAACCCCTCACCCCCCCTGAAAGAATGGAAGGGGGTTTGGGTCATTCTTTCCCCCGGTTGACAAACACGAAAACCGGTTGTTTCCCCCCCCCCCTTTTCCCCCCCCTTTCCCCCAATCCCCGTTCCCCCCAGGTGTTCGGTTTCCTTTCAATCGTTAATAATCCTTCAAAATTGTTTAAAGGGCCAAAAACAAATTATTGATCCAAAACAAGATAACCTAAATGGAGTTTTGGGCATTCCTTCTGTTTCGTATCCACCCTTTTTTTGGCCTACCAAAATAAACCCCAATCCTGATTGTGAGAGTGGCACAATGACAGATTGAGAAGGTGGCAGAAACATCACTAGCCCCCAGAGTGGCACAATGACAGAGTGTGGAGGTGGCGGCAGCAACAGCAGCAGCATGAGGTTGGAGAGTTGCACAATGACAAATTGTGGAGGAGGCAGCAACATGATTAGGCCACAGAGTGGCACTATGACACAGTGTGGAGGTGGCAGCAGCATGAGTAGGCCACAGATTGGCACAATGACAGTGTGGAGGTAGGTGGCAATACCATTCCCTGGTAAAGATGGTGGTAGGCAGATGGAGCAGCTGGTGGCAGATGTGTGGCAGTATGCGGATGGCAGCATCAAAATGGTAGCTGAGGCAGGTAGCCAGAAGAATCCAGACTCATTTCTCAAAGTTGTGGTGAGGCATCATGGCTGATCTAATATGATGCATAAAGCATTGGTGTGTGGAAATCCTGGTCGATCCACGCCTTATTCATCTTGACAAAGGTGAGTCTCTCCACATTTTGGGTGGGTAAGCCTTGGGGTAACTATGGCCCCTGCTGCACTGAACACCCGCTCTGATGCCACACTACTGGCCAGGCAGGACAGCTTCTCCAGTGCAAACTCGGCAAGTTGCGGCCACATATCCCATTTGGCTGCCCAGTAGTCCAGTGGATCATCTATGTGGGGTGGCAGAGAGCTGTCCAAGTGGGCCACCACCTGCTGGTTCAGGTTCTGCTCCAGGTCCTGCTGCTGCTGAGTACTCTCCTCACTAGGGGGGTGAAGGAAGCTGCTCATCAATGACTCCAGCCTTAGGCTGCTGCTGATGGAGCTGCTACTGCTCCTACCCCCCAACCTCCCCACAGCAGCTGTTGCAGTGGTATGTGAGCGATGAGAAACCCCCCGGTCAGTCCTGTCACAGGATGGCGCACATAGGCAGCAGCCAACTGACTACATAAGATTTCTCTATTGTACTTTAGTTTCTCCTCCCTCTCGGCAGGTGGAAAAAAGGCTCCCATTTTGGACCGGTAGCGAGGGTTCAAAATGGTGGAGAGCCAGAAGTCATCCCTCTGCCTCCATCTCCACTGTATACTGCCACAGTGTGTCTGGGTCATCTGCCTCGTCTTCCTCATCTCCTTCTACCTCCACCAGCTGCTCCTGCTCCTCTTCTCCTGTAACCTGAGTAGAAAAACCACTCATTTCATCAGACACTGCTTGTGCTCCAATGTCCTCCTCCTCCTCCAGTTCAGCCCCCACCGGACTCATGTGGCCGTGAGATGTAGCTGCCACGTCTCCAGTCCCCTGACCAGACAGAGTTTGCATCTGTTCCAAGATATGAAGCAGTGGAATGACGTTATTCATCCCGTAGTCTTGGAGACTGAATAATAATGTGGTTTCCTCAAAGGGCCTGAGCAAACGGCAGGTGTCACGCATGAGCTGCCACTAGCTGACATCAAAATTACACAGGGGAGTACTCCTGTCTATTTTTAGAATGTCTTACAGATGGGTGGAAGACTTCAGGAACCTTTTGACAACCAGATTGAACACATGCGCCATGCAGGGCGAATGGTTCAGCCCTCCTCGGTGCAGCGCGGATACCATGTTCCTCCCATTGTCCGTTACCATGGTTCCAATTTGCACTTGGCGCGGAGAAAGCCACACATCGATTTCTTGCTGCATGACGCGGAGCAGTTCCTCCCCTGTGTGACTTCGTTGTCCCAGACAAACCAGGTATAGAACTGCGTGACACCGCTGTGCCCTGCACATGTGGTATGACAGAGCAGCACTTAGACTTGTGGAGGCTCAGGTGGTGATGAAGGAGGACATTGGTGCAGGAACATAAGTTTGACAATGTGGAGGAGAAAGCGGCTTCTCCTGTCCAAGTTGTTGGTGTGGCTGGGCAGGAAGCACATTCACCCAGTGGGCCGTAAAGGACATGTACTGGCCCTGACCGTAGTTACAGCTCCACACGTCCGCGCTGTTGTGCATCTTGGAAGACACCAAAAGGCTCAAGGACTGGCCCACCTTCTGTTCTATATATTTGTGCAGGGCTGGTACTGCCTTTTGCAAAAAGAATGGCTTGGGACTCTCCACCTCGGCCCGTCACAAGCCATTAGTTTTCTGAATGGTGCAGAGTCCAACACTTGGAAAGGGAGACTGCAGTACCAACAACTTGGACAGAAGCACAGTCAGCTTCTACACCTTAGGATGGTTGGACACATACTGCTGTCTCTTGGCAATCGCCTCAATGAACGACTGCTGGCACCACGAGTAGCGAGGAGCAGGAGCATCTGGACCGGTACATCATGGGAAAGACAAACAGGTCCCTTCGGCAGAGGTGGGGAAGCCTTGACTGGCTGCAATGGCATGCGTGCTACTGGGTGCTGCTGGATGGACCACCACCTCTAAGATACATTTCTCCCAGGCCATTGGATGGTGACACTGCATGTGTTGACGCAGGGCCGTGGTGCCACATTAGGTCCCTGGACACGGTTCACTTTCTGCCCACAGATTCTACATATACCCATGTTCGGCTCCTCTAGTGTCTTTGCAAGAAACTGCCACACCGCCGAGTAGGTGATTTTACCGCCAACGCTATGCACTGAGTGACTACTACCACCGCTGCCTCGGTGAGCCCCTGTACCACTACTTTCTTGGACCTGCGATGTGTGTGTTCTACCCTATGGCCTCTTGGCTCCCGACCTCACACTGCTGCCATCCTGCTGTCTCATGGCCACACTACCAACTTGCTGGCTGCGCCGCTGCCTGACACGCAACCCGACGCCCTCTTCTCCCGATGATGATGATGAAGCCCTTGCTTCACCCGGCTCCCAAGTGCTATCGGCTACATCGTCATCGAATATTGTTTGCGGATCAATCCTGTCCGCAACTATGGTCTAGGTATGCAGAGCCTGACCTCTCGCAACATAACCTCCCATGCCACTCTCCACATTGCTACTTGCCCGCCTACTGCAAGAAGCAGCAGATGTCTTCCCCACCTCTTTGCTGCCAAGTACCTCCTGACTGTCCTCAAATAGTTTGTCCTCGCTGTATAGTGTTGCAGAACCAAGACCACATATATACTCTGGCTGAGGGAACGAAACAGAAGGTGGGCCAGTCTTTGACTTGTCGCTGTTTCCCAAAGTAATATAATTGTTTTGATGCAATATCTTATGATTTTGGTTGTTTAATTATTTATGCTTTGCAAGTAACATTGGTGGGGTGATTCTTGTTAACGTTATATACTGAAGGAGTAATCTGTCTCTGTTCTATCTATCTCTGCAAGACTTGTAAGTTAAATCTCCAGAGAATAAATTGTTTAAAGAATACTGATAAAGGGTAAATACGTATTAATAAGAATATTGGATACCTACTTTAGTATTTCATGATTTTTCAATTGACCCAACAAGTTTCTGGATTCATCCTGCCACTCTGCTCTGGTCATTGCAGTGGAAAGCCCTTGTGGCCTCACATATGCCAACCTGTTCCAAACCTGGGATTGATGTCTTTGATCTTCTGACAGCTTTATGTTCACTATATTAATTAGTTTCTAAAATACCTGTCTACCTTCAACTGTCCTCCCACCTCTCCTCCAACTCTCTTCTTGACCCACTACAATCTGGTTTCCGACCCCACCACTCTACCCAAACCCCCCCTAACCAAGTCACCAATGACCTAGCAAACTGCCAAACCTCACGCCACTTCTCTGTCCTTCTCCTTTTCGACTTGTCCTCTGTCTTTGACACTGTCGACCAAGCCCTTCTGCTACATATCCTCTCCTCCCTCGGGATCACGGGTTGGCCCTTTGCTGGATCTCCCCGTACCTCACTTCGGACATTTAGCGCTCTCATTCTCCTCCCCCTCCTCCCCCGCACTCTCTGTTGGTGTCCCTTGGGGCAGTCCTGGGGCCCTTTACTCTTCTCTTTCTTTACAAAAATTGGCCCCA